>JAXFYN010000086.1:597499-672499 GCA_036172215.1 Camellia granthamiana
ATTTTAGCTATGCCCAAGCCTTAGGGCGGATGTGTGGTCTTAATGCGCATGATGCTAGATCCCTGATCTGTGGCGGAATGTTGGATATTCCGAGCCTGATTTACCGATTCTCCGATGCTGGGTGAACGCAGCGACCACTATTGGCAAGGTTTCCGGCAGCATGCCCTCTGCTTGTGCCTACTATCTCATTTTCTGTTTGTCTCGGGCTCCGGGGAGCTAACATCCGCTTGATTGAAGTCGCCCAAGGTTTGAGAGAAGGAAAGAGTTGCATCGCCACGACTCTGGCTGAGACATTGATGGGCTTGGATGCTTTCTACTGCCGGGAGACAACCAGGTTTGCAGGGAGTCCACTACTGCTGCAGGTAATGTTTCCCACCCAAGCTCACATATATATTTGCTCACATCACTCGGCCTTCGGGCTCGGTTTTTCTCACAAAACCTCATCTTACTTTTCTCTCATCGCACATCTCTCTATTCTTTATTCTCTCATTTTTCATCCCTCCCCAGATATGGTTGATGGATAAATTGCAAGTTGTGGACTCTTGCCCTGCTTATTCAGCTCGCGGCTACTTCTTTCGGCAACACCTAGTCAATGCTCCTGATGAGGGATGGTGGTTTGAATGGATGTGCAACTTGTCGGCAGATCGCATTGCGTGGCATTGTCCTTGGCTCAATCTCCCGGCAATGAACTATAGCATGTCACGGCAGGTCGGGATTCGATTGATCGGCTTGACTCACTGTGTATTCTACTTCCCATTCCGCATTCTGCGCCAGTTTGGCCATGATCAGACTTGCCCACCGGAGGGGATAGAGTATCCGGCTACATTTCCAGTTCGAGGCGCACAGCTGGCTCGGCAGGCCGCAGCGTGGAGAATTAGAGAGCTTTTGGCCCCCGCCCCTACTTTTAGTTATGCTTTGTCTGACGAGTTGCTGGGATTGGCTCAATGAGGAGGCACAGACTGGGCCTAGGTCGGCATTGAAGCTTCAACCAGCTCTGGGAGGGGGCGCAGGGACACCTGACTTGACCTATGCCCCAGATTTATTGCTTTATTAGTACTTTCAAGTTTTCGTCATGAATGTAATAAAAAGCAACTTCAATTGTATGCAAGAGCAGGAGAACTCTGTTTTGAAATCAATGAAATTGAAGGTTGTGGTACTGAAAATTTCCCGTTTTGGTCCAAAAATGGTCTTAGTTGTGAAAAGATTAATTTGAACAAAGTCAACTTTTATTAAAACTTTTCAAAACCATTTTCGATAAGGATCAGAACTGGACACACCTGAGATCTGTCACTGAGATGCACAACCCCGAATCCTAGCAACTGGAAAGTTGCCCCTAGTCTGAAAAGTGCCTCGGCAATTCATAGCAACGGAAAGTTGCCCCTAGTCTGGATGATGCCGCAACACTTCATTGCAACGGAAAGTTGCCCCTAGTCTGAATAGCACTGTACCAGAGATCACAATAAATGCTGATGAATAGAGATGACTGAGATGATCAGAATGGACAAAGTTGATCGGGGAAAAGATTGTGACTGAACTTCAAGATGAAGCTGCCTACGTATCCCAAAGATGGGAATTAAGTCTTACGTAGTTCAGGCTTAGGTTCGCTCGGGTATTTTTACTCTCCTTTTGCGCTCTAACTTTTGCCAAGACCGCCCTTTGCGGGTTTTCAACCTTGCGAGCTCAGTTTTTATAATTTCAAATTTTCTATGCTCTGAGTTTTGCCTAGGTCGCCCTTTCGGGTTTTCGGCCTAGCGAGCCTCTCAAGGGTAGTATTTCTTCAACTTGTCCATGTTGATCGGTTGGGAAAACTCTAAGCCATCTAGATCCATCAGAACCACAGCTCCACCTGACCAGATTGACTTGATGATGTAGGGACCAGTCCAATTGGGTCTGAACTTGCCCCTTGGGTCGTGTATGGGAGCTCGGTTGTCCTTGAGTACCAAATCTCCTTCTTTTAAATTCCTGGACTTAACCTTCTTGTTAAAAGCCCGGGCGATTCTGCGTTGATAACCTTGGATGTGGTACAGTGCTTTCAGCCTTCTTTCATCGAAAAGCATGAGTTCCTCAAATCTGTTTTGCTGCCAATCCGCTTCGGCTATCTGGCACTCGGCCAATACTCGTAATGACGGGACCTCAATCTCAATAGGTAGAACGGCCTCCATCCCATAAACTAACGAATACGGAGTCGCCCCAGTTGAAGTTCTGATCGAAGTCCGGTAGCCCCACAGAGCAAACGGCAGCTTATCTGGCCAGTCCCGATAGGTTTCCACCATCTTTTGTAGTATGCGCTTGATGTTCTTGTTGGCGGCCTCAACTGCTCCGTTGGTTTGCGGCCGGTAAGTAGATGACTTATGAAAAGCCACATTGTATTTCTCCAACAAGTCTATCACTTCCTTCTTGAAGTGGGAACCATTGTCTGAAATTATCTCATTTGGGACTCCGTAGCGACAGATGATGTTGTTTCTGATGAATTTTGCAACGTGCGAAGCTTTCAACACTGCATAAGATTGGGCCTCAACCCACTTTGTGAAATAATCTATCGCTACCAAGATGAACTCATGCCCATTCGACCCCTTTGGTGTAACAGCTCCGATCACATCAATTCCCCAGACTGAAAATGGCCATGGCGAAGTCATGTTGTACAGCTTTGATGGCGGGATGTTCATGCGATTTGCATGGATCTGACATTTGTGGCATCGCCGAACAAAGCCGATACAATCCTCCTCCATGGTAGACCAGTAGTAACCCTGTCTGAGGATCTTCCGTGCCAGCATTACCCCATTCATATGTGCTCCACATTCTTCTCCATGGATGGCTTCCATTAGACGCTTTGACTCTTCTGCATCCACACACAGTTTATGCATTCCCAGATGACCTCTTCTATACAGCTTGTCCCCACAGATGATGAACTGAACGGCCAATCTTCTTATTGCCCTCTTATCTTTGGCATTTACCCCTGGCGGGTATGCTTCCTTCTCCAGAAAGTTCCAAATGTCATAGTACCAGGGGTTTTCGTCCTGAACTTCATCTATGGCTGCAATCGACTCATAGGCAGGTGCAAATTTCTGATCAATGATAACTGGACGCATCCGGACTCCACACGGGATGTCTATCATAGATGACAGAGTTGCTAAAGAATCTGCGAACCTGTTGTTCTCTCTTAGTAGATGAGTGAAACTTAGCTTCTCAAACCGAGGAATTAGCAAATCCAGGGTCTGGTGATACATCATCATATTTTCTTCTTTTACTTTCCAGTCTCCTTTAGCTTGAGACACAACAAGGTTCGAGTCCCCAATGACGTCCAGCCGTCTTGCCCCTAGTTCCAAGGCTGCTTCTAAGCCAGCGATGCACACCTCGTATTCAGCTTCATTGTTCGAGACTTTGAATCGGAGTTTGAAGGCTAGAGGGATACGGGAATTGTCGGGTGCTATCAGCAACACTTCTATCCCATACCCATGTTGATTTGACGCTCCGTCAAAGTACATCGTCCAAATTTCGTTGTCGATCTGCAAAATTGCTTCATCTGGGAACAGATACTCAACTGCTCCATCCCCCTCAACCGGGTGGTCGGCAAGGAACTCTGCTACTGCTCTTCCTTTCACTGACTTGCGCGTCACATATGTGAGATCAAATTCGGAGAGCAACAGCAACCAACGAGCTAGCCTACCCGTAAGCGCTGGTTTCTCGAAGAGATATTTGATGGGATCTAGTCGTGAAACTAACATTACAGAGTGAGCTAACAGGTAGTGCCGCAGCTTCCTGGTAGCCCATACCAGAGCTAAGCAAGCCTTTTCTAGCGGTGTATAACGAGTCTCATACTCTAGCATCTTCTTGCTCAAGTAGTAGATGGCTCTCTCCACCCTGTCTTCTGATTCCTGTGCGCGCATACAGCCCATCGTGGTCTTAGTCACTGACAAATACAAAATCAACGGTTTCCCCGGTTCTGGTGGTGATAAAACGGGCGGGTTCTGTAGATATTCTTTAATCTGTTTAAATGCAGCTTGACATCGGCCGTCCCATTGGAACTTCTTTCCTTTCTTCAGGAGACCAAAAAGTGGTTCACAAGTCAAGGTTAATTTTGAAATAAACCGTCTTATGAATTGCACTTTACCCAGAAAGCCGCGCACCTCCTTTTCAGTCCTTGGTGGGGGCATTTCTAGGATGGCCTTAATTTTGGAAGGGTCGACCTCGATGCCCCTTTGTGTAATCAGAAACCCCAGCATTTTTCCCGCTGTAACACCGAATGTACATTTTTGAGGGTTCAACCGCAATCGGAATTTCCTGATCCTTTGGAAAAACTTATGCAAGGCGGTGTAGTGGCCCTCTCTTTCCTTGGACTTGACAATCATGTCGTCCACATACACCTCAACCTCTTTGTGGATCATATCATGTAGTATTGTTGTCGCGGCTCGTTGATAAGTAGCCCCAGCATTCTTCAACCCAAACGGCATTACCCGGTAGCAGTATGTCCCCCACGGGGTGGTGAATGCAGTCTTTTCCCTATCTTCTAGCCCCATCACTATCTGGTTGTACCCTGAGAAGCCATCCATGAATGACAGCAATGCATGCCCTGCTGTGAAGTCCGCTAACTCATCGATGTGCAGTAGGGGAAAGTCGTCCTTCGGACTGGCTCTGTTTAAATCCCTGAAGTCTACACACACCCAGATCCTGCCATCTTTCTTTGGCACCGGAACAATGTTGGCCAACCAAGTCGGATATTCAGATACTAGCAGGAAGCCTGCGTCGATTTGCTTGGTGACCTCTTCCTTAATCTTGAGAGCCCAGTCCGGGCGGATCCTTCTGAGCTTCTGCTTGACAGGTCGGGCCTCGGGGTCAAGGGGGATCCGATGCTGTACAATCTCAGGATCGATTCCAGGCATGTCTTCGTAGGACCACGCGAAAACATCTTTGAAATCTTTTAATAAAGCGACTAAGCGCTCGCGTTCCTCCGAAGACAACGTGGACCCGATCTGGACCAGCCGCGGGTCCTCCTCAGTACCAATGTTCACGGTAATGATTTCATCCATTAATGGTTTGACAAATCTCTCTTGCTCTTGCTCAATTAAACGTTGTAAAACCGGAGGAACTTCGTCCTCGTCGTTTTGATCAAAATTTTGAAAGTCTGAATTAATGCAATAAATTAGGGGCACAGAAAAGTACTCGGAAACCACATTCAGTTCATTCTCATTAAGTACATCCAAGTCGTCCAATTCATCGGTTACAACAGACTCAAATGAAAAGGAAAAAGACGACCTGGACAGGACTGTGGCATCCGGGTTAACATTCCCAGGAATACCAGACTCAGACTCAGTCGAGCTGGAACCTGATTCCGACTCACAGGACTCGGTGGAATCAGACTCCGGCTCACTACCTGACCCGGTGCTGCTGGACAAAAATCCCTCCTCGTACTGCCAAGTGAGAGAGGGTGCGATTGATGCATCCAAGATAGCTGCTGGTCGGCTCGCAGCCGTTTCATTCCCAATCATGGAAACCACGAAGTTATTCCCCAAGCAATCTTGGTCGATCGGAGGATCAGAGAGGAGACATGCCAGTGCTACCCCCATTTCAAATTCAGTGCCCTCAGGATCCACTGCCTTGCACTGCTCAACCTCAGCTGATGGGTCTGTCTGCTCTGCGGCAACGTCATCCCCGGACAGTTGCAGGTCGAAGAAGATTTCGAAGCCTGGTACGCGCTTCTTCTCCGCGTTAATCCACGGCTCTGGGAAGCCGCAAAATGAAAAATCCTCCCCCTCCCGGACGAAGCGTCCGTTCAGGGTACCCAGAATGGGCTTGTGCATTAAATCAAAAGGCTTCCCAGCCTGCTTCGCTCTGGCTCTGTCGGCCATTTCTTTTCCTTTCCTTACCCAATCTTCTTTGGTGGGCAGATAACCCAGTCCAAAGGTATGTGGATTGTGTGGCACTTCGGCCAACGCTGCGACTCCTTTCCTGCCGCTTCTTCCCAATCCCATCCCGGGGATATGTTGTAGTTTGTTCATGAGGTAGACGGCTTGAGCGCTGACATACACACCCTCATTCACAGCCATAATATTTTGCACCACCCGGGCCTCGGCCAAAGTAAATCCCGATATAAACATGTCCTCCATGCCGTGTTCAATCTCCAGGACTGGCGTAGATATCTCCGGAGGGGGATGGATTGATGAATTCCCAAAAACAATGGCTACTCCCTTTCCATAGGGGTATTTCACCATTTGATGTAGAGTAGATGAGACAGCCTTCACCTGATGCAGCCAAGGTCGCCCCAAAAGCATATTAAAGGATGCAGGGACCTCCAAGACATGAAAATCTACCTCGTGTTGTCCAGGCCCAATCTTGGTTTGGATTTTCACTGTCCCTAGGACATCCCTACTTGTATTGTCGTAGGCTCTGATTACTTGAGTGGTCGGTGTGAAGTCTGCAGGCTTTAACCCAATTGCATACGCCGTTCTGGCTGGGCAGACATTGATAGCGGACCCGGTATCAACAAGTACCACCGGAATCCATTTGTCCCTGCATTCTACAGAGATGTAGAGGGGTCTGTTATGATCCACGCCCTCAGGCGGCAGTTCCTTGTCTGAAAAGGTTAATGCCGGGGGACCTCCTCCCAGGAAAACCATCCCAACCAGCTGTTCTGGCGTAGTTTCGATAGAGAGTTTAGCTTTGTCCATGGCAGATAGGACAGCCTGCCTGTGCACCCTTGAAGCCATAAGCAGTCCCCAAATGGAGATGTCTGCTTGTATTTTCTTTAACTGCTTCAGTACAGCCTCTTCTTCAACTTGCTTCTCTCTTTGTTTCTCCGCCTCTTTATCTTTTCCTGATGCCTCGGGTTGATCAAGGTGTGGGGGCTTGAAATAACGCCCACTTCTAGTCATATGGTCCACCTCTTCGAGGTACCAGGTGCTGTCTGGTTGGCCACCTGCCCAGTCTTCGTCTGTGTGGGTGAGATACAAGTCGTCATCTTCCCACCACATCCCATTAGCATCTAACAGGCACCTGTCTGGTTCGGGCTTGTTTGCGCTCTCAGCATTTTCCTCCCACATGCTCACAGCATGTCCTGCCCTCGTGCTTGCAGCACTTTCAACTTCCTGATGATTCTTGGCTTTTCGGATCCTCTCAGAATCCCATTTCTTTTCTTGTTCCTCCAGTGTCAATTGTTCAGTTTTCAAAATGTCTTGGTCCCGAGCGGAATTCTTTGTACCAGCGCTCTCCGGCAGTTTAATCTGACCCTCGGCCCTTCCGGCCACAAATGGTACAATATCTGGCTGATCATCCAACCACCCGACGACTTCTGCTGACTCCTCGTATTCAAACCAGTTGATTGATGCATCCCCTGATTCCTGATCTTTGAAAAATTGGAGGTTGGCGAAGTCCTCTTCCACCGTTGTCAGATCATCCCCCGCTGGTTCAAGTTTGTCCCCCCGGATCATATACAATTCAGTCTTCTCTGGCAACCCCATACTCAGCTTAGGTTGGCTCATTAACAAGATATATCCACTCGGATCATAAGCTCTGCCAGCTAAATTCTCAGACTGCTCCACCCCAGACTCAACAGTTTTGCTCTCCTCGGAAGCCTGCCCCGTTCCATTTTCGGTGGTCACCACCATTGGCTCAGGTCGGGTTGTGGAGGTGTCCATCATGCACAAGTCAGTGCTATCAGGAAGGATCACCTCCGGCTTGGGTAAGTGGGAGGGAGTGATATAGATACTAGGGTCGTAAGACACGTCCCCAGTTTGGATGAGATTGATTCTTTTGGGTGGATCTTGGTTATGCGCTGGGAGTGGGTTGGTTGTGACGTTGGGTCTCTCGGGAGGTAGAATGATGTTTTTGTCAATGAGGTCTTGAATCTCATGACGCAGCCTGTAACATTGGTCGGTATCATGACCATGCTGCTAGTGGTATTTGCAATATTTGGCTGGGTTGTGGGAAGGGGGGAGTGGATTTGGAGGGGGCCTCGGTTCCAAGGGTTTCAGATGCCCCTTTCTGACTAGAACCCCGAGGACTTTGGACAAAGACATATGTAGTGGGGAGAAGGTTCGTTGACCCCTGGATTGGTATCTTGAAGCTTGGTTACTGCTCCCAGATGCATCAGAAAAAGGTGTGGCCGCTGCGGGCCTTGGTTGGGGAGGGGGAGTGGTGGTGACCATACCGACCTCTGAAGCTCTTGTATTGGCAGAGCCACTCGGGCCCGCATTGTTATTACGATTGAATGTTCTTCGGGGCTGATCCCGGTCCTGGTCAATCAACCCTTGCTTCATAGCATCCTCAATTTGCACCCCCATATCATGTAAGTCTGCGAAGGTGGGGAAGGGAACGACAATCATTTTCTGCATAAGCCTTGGTTGGAGATTGCGCACAATCATCCGAATTTGGTCTTTATCAATCGGCCTCAAAGTCATCATCGATGCCTTGGCTCTCCACCGAGTTACAAAATCAGAGAAAGTCTCTTTCTGTTCCTGCCTTGTTGTCTCGAGATCACGAGTTGTGACCTCGATTTGCGTGTTGTATGAATATTGTGCAAGGAAGGCCTCAGCCATCTCATCCCAGTTTGTTTTCACATCATCTTCCAGCTTTGCGTACCAAGTGGATGCCACACCCGATAAAGTTCGACCGAACAGGGAAAGCTTTTGCGGTCAGGTTAAGCCCATTGGTCTCAAGATGTCTGAGAACAGCCGTAGATGAACCATGGGGTCCCCGGATCCATCAAAGCGATCGATCTGGGGCATCTTAAATCTGTCCGGCAATGTCACGGCCACATCGGTGTAGCCATCTTCAATATCTGGGATGGCCTTCACCCCCTGTGATTTCTTGAAGAGTTTTTCAAACTTGCTCAATTTCAGAGCTGTCTGGTCTACCTCGAACTCGAATGGGGAGTCCGGGTGATTGGGTGTCAGATTCTTGGACAGTTGCGGTAAAAGCGGGGGCGGAGCCAGCCCCGTTGGAAGACCCGTGTCCTCTTGGGTGTTTTGGAAGTTCGGCAGAGCGTTCTGTGGAGTTGGGAGGGTATTCTGGGTAGTCTGGGCATTCTGGGGATTTGGAAGGGCATTCTGGCCAGTAGGTATCTGTTCAGGTAATGGAGCCCCTGGCGGAGGAGGAACCTGATGTGCCCCTAGTAGAGGAGGGACCTGGTGTGAAGCAGATGCGGCGTTCTGCTGTTGTAATCTGGTGATCAGCTCAGACTGCTGGGCCATGACAGCGGCCTGCTGTTTAGAAAATTCCGCCTGGCGGATAGCATCATCTTGCATCTGTTTCATGCTCTCATTCATCTGGCGCATCATCGCCTCCATTGTTGATGTATTCTGTGGCTCCATCTGAATAACTGGTAAATGTATCTCTATGGCAGACACGGAAATCTCAACCTGACTGTTCGCTACTAAAACAGACTGCTGTCTCGGTAATCTCTTTTCTGACGGACTGCGCCTCCTCGGCCTTCTTCTGATGACTGGGGGTAGAGAGTGGAACACTGGATGTCCGTCAACTAGATCCTCGGATCGGTTGAGTCGGCGACCTCGTGTCCAAATTGCTTGGGGAGTATCGACTGGCTCGGAAGCAATCGTGCTACAAACTGCCCTAGCAAAAAGATAATAAAGCAAAAAGGAAATAAATGACCAGAAAAACGGGCAGCATAGCAGCTTAATTTAAATACACACAACACACAGTCGAGCATACAACACACAGTTTGATAAGCTGGAAATACACTGTCCTCAACCACTGATCACTGTTCCTGTATCACTGTTCCCCTAAACTGAATCCGATATCCGCGGACAACTGATTCTCAGACACTGAATGATGCCCGCAGGCCTGATACCCAAACTCAACTGATACATGCATTCCCTGTAGAGACGCACTCTAACAAGCACATAGCAGATAAGTGAGAGCCAAAACACCCCTATGTTGCGGTAGGGTTTCCCTGTCCTATTTTGTCAGGAACTAGGGTTTCACTACGCACGCAGCGGCTTCAAACAACCAATAAACGGGTAAGCAACCTGTCCTAGTTTGGAATGGTCACTATGGATCCGAATATGCACTAGGTCGAATGGTCAAAAAGGGTGCCCCGGTAAAACCGGGGTTTGTGTTCCCATGCTGTCAGAGCCCAGAGCCGATCAGCCTTATGGTCATGACTTGACAAGACAAGCCTCCGGCAAATCGTTCGGGAATGGCATATGGCAAACACGGTGTCCTAGGCGCACCAATGCAAATGCAATGCAAAGAAACACACAAGTGTAGTCAAAACTAGATATCATGAGTTCGAGTCAAGTTCTCTAAATCCCCAGCAGAGTCGCCAGAAACTGTAACAAGCCCGCGAGGGACCTCGCTACAGTTCGGACTCGATTTTGTTGCGGTTCTCAATCTTGAACCAAAGAGTCCAAATCCGGCAAATCGTTTTTGAGAAAAACAGATTTTTTGAAAGAAGTGCCAAACATGGACTGCTTTGCCAGATAACAGAGTCGCCACCTAAATATTTTAAAATGGGAAATTTAGGAAACCCTGACTCGGTGCCAAAAGGCCACGTGTCCGTCATCACCAAAGTTGGCTCGGGAACTTGGGTACGATTGGGGAAGGTCACATCGTGAGCACCCCCTCTCGCCCGGTCAAAGACCGGCCTCTACTAACCATGATATCTGTTTTTGAAGACATTGTGAGTTCTTATTCCGGTTATTAGCCTAGGTTACTATGTGATGCGCACAGCATACAAGTACAGACTGAATCGCCTGAATTGGAACAAAACACTTCATGTTTGCTTATTTGAAAAATGGTTTGATGGTGCTACCCGCAGGTAGGCTAAAACGTGGATTTGCCACCCTCAGGTGGGCTTAGAAAATGAGATGATTTTGCCACTGTCTAGTGGGCTTAAAACAAACATTTGATGAATTGTCCCAATTCAGATAACTCAACCTCCACCCACGGGCATTCAAGGCAGTTATATCACATAAGCAAATAGCCTCATGGCAAGCATGCTATCATGGCAACACTCACACGCATGCAAGGATGCTAAAGCGTAAAACTTACCTAGTACTCCAAGCCAAAACAGGAAACCGATTAGAAATCAATGCATGATCCTAAAACATACAGAATTGCCTAATGCAACACATGCAAAGATGCAAACTATAGCAGGCTCGACTATTCTAAACATGGCATATGGAATGCTACAATTAACATGTATTCATCTTGTAATTGAAATACAATGCAGTTTGTATGATGCGCCGAGCCCGGTGCGTGCAAAACAGATGAATGATGCAAACATGCTGTCATACTGTATGCTAATTAAAATATGCCCTATATCTAACCATCATAAGCGGGTAAATAAAAGGGAAGAAAGACGTGGGGTTGGAAGACATACATCACACTTACACACCCTTATTACAAGTTTGCCCTCGCGCAGAGAGTCCGAATAAATATACAGTCCGAAATAAAGAATAAATAATACAGTCCAAAATAATATACAAAATCCTAATTAATTAACAGATTTCTAATTAATTAACAAATTAATTACAAAAAAAGTAAAACCGGCATGCAAGCCAGGGACTGCCTTGACTCCACTGATGAATGATGCATGTTAGGGCTGCCTTGCGCGGAAATCCACTGGGATGCCCCAATTAGCCTCTGTTTGCACTTTTTCTCGAAATGCGTGCCAAACTCCGAAAAGTTGCTGATCCTTGATTTTGCTACAACAGAGAGCAGGAAAAGGGCATAGCAATGTATTTCGCAAATATATGCATGCCTCGATCCTCGTGCCACCAATCACGTATATCGATACATGATGGCCGAGGAGCCGAATTGCACAGCTCAATATAGGATGAATGCAGATGAATGTTACAGCTAAAACCTAACTCCATCATGGGTAATCCGGAGTGTCGATGACTTGGGAATTGAGACCCGTTCCGTCACTCGGAGTACGAAACGTGCCTCGTTTCCCGTGCAATATGCATGATATGCATGAAATGCAGCTAACATGTGATATAGCATGCACAATGCTATGAAAATGAGATGCCTCGAAATGCGTGCCTACGGGCACGTGAACCGAGGTGATGACATACAGGCGTGAAATGACATAGAAAATGAGATGCAATAAGACTAAAATGAGATGCCTCGAAATGCGTGCCCACGGGCGCGTAAACCGAGGCGGTGACATACAGACATGAAATGGCATACAGAATGCGAATTGGGCTTACACTTACATGAGAGGGCCTCAGCCGCGCTTACATAAGATGCCGTCGGACGAAAATGAGGTGCCTCGAAATGCGTGCACACGGGCACGCAAACCGAGGCGGTGGCATACGCAATGCAAATGACATGGAAAATGCAAATTGGGCTTAAACCAACATGAGAGGACCTCAGCCGCGCTCACATAAAATGCCGTGAGATGAAAATGAGGTGCCTCGAAATGCGTGCACACGGGCACGCAAACCGAGGCAATGATATAAAGGCATGAAAAGGCAAATTGGGCTTACACCAACATGAGAGGGCCTCAGCCGCGCTCACATAAGATGCCGTCGGATAAAAAAGAAGCGCCTTGAAATGCGTGCGCGCGGGCACGCAAATCGTGGCAATGGCATACGGAATGCAATGATGCTAAAATGACATAAAGAATGCAAAAAGGACTTACACTAACATGAGAGGGCCTCAGCCGCGCTCACATAAGATGCCGTCGGATAAAAAAGAAAGAGGTATCTCGAAATGCGTGCCCGTGGGCACGCAAACCGAGGAATGCATAGAATGGCATACGGAATGCAAATGATGGGCTTACGCCAACATGAGAGGGCCTCAGCCACACTCACATAGGCTGCCGTCGGATAAAAATGAAGTGCCTCGAAATGCGTGCCCACGGGCACGTAAACCGAGGCGGTGACATACAGGCATGAAATGACAAATTGGGCTTACACTAACATGAGAGGACCTCAGCCGCACTCACATAAGCTGCCGAAAGATGAAAATGAAGCGCCTCGAAATGCGTGCCCACGGGCACGCAAACCGAGGCATGGCATACAGGCATGAAATGGCATGCGAATGAGATGCGATTTATGGCATATGGGAAATGCAAATTTCAGCAGCTAAAATGATGCACAAATGGCCCCCGAATTATGACAAAATTACACCCGATGCCCGAAATGCAATGTTATGCACCCGAAATGGCCTACAGCCCTACTAAACATGCACAATATGGACATAACATGTATAACAGTAGCAAGGAAGCCCCTAAACTAACATTTTTTCAGTACAAAGCAAGACCAAACAATGATCACAAGTATGGCAAAAATAGCTTGCAAAAATGGGGGAAAAGAGGAGAATTACAAAGCAAGTGGTATGTACAATGCTCAAACTGAAAAACACAGTTCTACAACATTAAAGAGGGGCCAAAAATATGCACATTTACAAGATATGACATCCCCCAAAACAGTATGTAGATAGGCTAAACATAGCATGCAAAATAATGAGCCAACAAAGGCTATAACATGAGGGACCAAAAGCATGCACCAATCAACCTTGGACCCTTAACAAAACATGAAGAATGGGCCAAAATAAGACACTTTCTAAGCCTGATGAAGGCTGAAAACAGAAGCCAAGAAAGCCCAACAAAGCATGCAATTTTACGGAATCAAAGATGGTATTACATGAAGTACCAAAAGCATGCATCAAATGGCCTAAGACCCTTCACAAAACATGATGAGAAGGCCAAAACAAGGCCCTTTCTAAGCCTGATGAAGGCTCAAAACAGAAGCTAAATAAGCCTAACAAAGCATGCAAAATAGGAGTAGAACATGAATTCAAAGCAAGTGGCATGTAGAGCATGAAAACCAGGTTGAGCCCTTTTTCAATGTTGAAGAGGAGCTCAAAATAAGCACAATATTAGTTCATGAGATGCTCCAAATCAGATCACAAATAGGCCAAATAAATCATGCAATTTTACGGTAAATTGAAAGAATCACAAAGCAAGTGCATGATAGAGCCACCAAACATGATGGATCCCTTATTCAATGTTGAAGAGGGGCTCAAAATAGGCCCATTCACAGTTTATATCAGGCGCGAAATCAGATCACTCATAAGCCAAAGATAGCATGCAAAACATTAGCATAAAGAGTGATATTGAAAGAAGAGCATGATAGAGACACCAAACAGAGTTGAGCCCTTCTACAAAGTTGTAGAGGGGCTCAAAATAAGCCTAAAATCAGTAGGGGTCGGAGCCCAAAACTGAGATCAAGTAGGGTAAAGAATTGATTCAAAATTATGCTAGAAAAAGGGAATTAGTGGCTTACCCTTGGAGACAAGTCTTTTGTTGCTTCTTGGCTTGAATTTGTTGGTCCTTAGCCTCTGAAAGAGCTTCCTTTGCTGCTGAAATGGAAGTGGTGATGGTATTGCTTGGTGTTGATGAAGGAAGGAGCAAGGCTTGAAGCTTTGTTTTAGGGTTTTGGAGATGAAGATGGAGGTTTTGGAAGAGAGGCTCTTGAGATCAAATGTTCTAACCCTCAAGAAGGAGCTGTCCAGCCCCTTAAATGGATCAAAAAGGGTGTAAAAGGGGAGGGAAATGAACCCAAGCTTTCCCTCCCAAAATATCCCCCGGAGGACAGGGATATTTTGAAAAGCAGCTGGACAGCTGTAAAGAGGTGAAAAGCAGAAAGCTGGCCGGCCAGGTGGATTTCTTGAAGGTGGCCGGCCGGCCACCCCAACTGGTCGGCCAGCCACTCCCCCTGGCCGGCCGGCCATGGCCAAAAATGAAACAAAAAAATTGCTGGCCGACCACCATGTTTTGGTGTCCTCCCAAGTGTGTAGAACAAGGATCCATGGTTGGAATTTGGCAACTCTGGAACAGAGGTCACAACATTGCAGTTGAAGGAGAGGCTCAAAAATGAAAGTAACAATTGCTGGCCGACCACCACTTTTTGGTGTTCTCCCATGTGTGTAGAACAAGGTTCCAAGGTTGAAATTTGGCAACACTGAAACAGGAGTCACAACATTGCACTTGAAGGAGAGGCTCAAAAATGAAAATCACAATTGCTGGCCGACCACCACTTTTTAGGGTCCTCCCATGTCCCCTCATCACAAATATGTAGTCCCGGCTCGAAGAAAATATCCCCAGGGTGTTCAACATTGGCCCGGAAGTGAGCAAAACGGGCGCCGGAGGAGCGAAACTGATTTTATGGAACAATTGCTGGCCTCCCACCATCCAGTGATCTTCCTGATGTCAAAACAGAGGTACCTGCCAAAATTGAACAAAAACCGATGCAAAATGAATGCTCGGGGCCTAAACCGCGCAGTTCGGGGTCCCGAAAATGGGCTGCAGGCACCGAAAGTGGCATTCGGCCACGAAGTGGGCATCAGAGGCCCCAGTGTCCCTCGGAATGACAAAACAGAGGTACCTGCCAAAAATGAACAAAAACTGATGCAAAATGAATGCTCGGGGCCCAAACCGCGCAGTTTGGGGTCCCGAAAATGGGCTGCAGGCACCGAAAGTGGCATTCGGCCACGAAGTGGGCATCAGAGGCCCCAGTGTTCCTCGTAATGATAAAACAGAGGCACTCGCCAAAAACCAGAGAAATCGGAGATGGTTGGGCGGTCCCGAACCGAGGCACACGGCCTGACGGTCCCGAAAACCGGGAACCGGGCTCCGAAATGGGCAAAATGGCCTACGGCCACGAAATGTAGCCCACGGCCACCGAGAGATAGCCTACAGGACCACTCCCTTCCCTCAGGAAAGAAAACAGAGAAAACCGAGTCTGGTTCGCAAACCGAGGCAAGGCACAGAAGAGAGTTCGGAAGTCCGGAGGTAGGGCGCACGGCCGCGACTCTGAGACTTCTGAACGAGCACAATATGGAACATCACCGAGTGCTCAACCGATGACGTCTGAGTCTTAAGGTCGGTCAAAAATGGGGTGTCTACAGAAAGTAACATACTTGAAAATATCTTTACTAAGATATTACTCACAGTGTTTCGCCGATGAACTTGCCCTTGCGCTTGGCCCTACACATTTCATATTACAATGGGTCACAAACGATTCAATCCGTTCATAACTCATACATCCCTCTCAGGCTTCTTTCTTATTCTTTTAACTCATTTGCAATGCTTAATGTATGCCTAAGAGTACTCAGAAATGAAAGAGAATAGAAAATGAAACGCAAAACATCTTTTCAAAAATTTTGAAACAGGGCTCCCCGCTTGAGCGTGTATTCTACCGCTCGAGCGGACCCCCTTTCGGTCTACAAAAGTCCTGGTCGCCTTATTTTTACGATCGAGCGTGAATCTCCCTGCTCGAGCGGACATCAAAGTCTGCAACAGTTCTGGGATTTAACATTTCAGGCTCCAGCGGCCATTACCCCGCTCGAGCGGACATGCCGAATTCTGGGTTTTCCAGCAACCATGTTGGGCTTCAAACTTGCATTCAAATTAACATAGCTTGCATTTTATAACCCATAACTCTCATACACAACTACTAACATGATACAAACACCAATTTAGTACATTATGAACCTCAAATCTTATGAATCAATCACATGCAAACCCAAATTATGCCAAACTTACTTCCAATACATTAAATTCATGCATTCAAAACTCACACCTCTATGAATTGCTCTTGCATGTGAGATATAACCTCTATTCTCAAGTTAAATGGTGAAGAGATGATCAAAAGCATGAACTTCAATCAAAATTCAACATGGATTATACACTTTATGCTCAAATATGCAAATTCATAGCAATTTCTTACATGCATGCATTCATTGACTCTAAATTCATCAATTACCACTCAATTCTTGCTCTTGGTCACATATTCTCTTTGAATTCATATAGTTACAACCTCAAACTCATGAATTAAGGGTTGATTACTCACCTAGGAGCTTCAATTCTTCCAATTATAGCCAAATCTTAAGCTAATCCCCTTAGTTTCTTGAATTCTCTTGCAATATCTTCAAGAATGGTTCGTTTCTCTCTCTAAATTCGGTTCACCCTCTCTCTCTAGAGTGCAGAATCTGATTTGGGCTAAAAAATATGAGCTTAAACATGTATGGCTCATTTATATAGGCTTTCCTTAATCATACTTAATTAGAACTAATCAATGGTGCTTAATTAATTCGATTTAAACTAATTAATTCGTTCCAAATCAGTTTTCAATTAAATTTTACCGTAGGTTCTAAAAAGTACGCTAATCACAATGGCATAGTCAATTTCAGTTTCGGTGACCGATAAGGCCTTCGATTTTCATTTCAAAATACATTCTAACAGATTTTCCTACGATGAACAGATACAAAGCCAAAATCACATATAATCATGCAATTAACACCCAAATTCCAATTAAGCACATAATTACAGACATAATCATGGTTAATTAACATAGCACAGGATAAGGTTATCACATCCACATACCCATGATGTCGGCTAGAGGGACGAGGTGTTGGATTTCAGAAGGAAGTGTTTTTTGTCTAGGGTTTAAAGGACCTCGACAAAACCTAAACGTGTGCTGGTTCAAGGGTTTTTAGGATCTAAAGGGAATTTGTTTCAATTTTTCCTAAAATTTTGTGAGTTCTACAACAAATCCCAGAAACCTAAGACTATGCAAACAAGAATTGAAGGCAGAAATCTGGAGAAAACAACAGGAAAACAGAAACAAAAACGTAGTTCAGATTGAAGAAGACGGGCGAGAAATCAAAGAACATTGAATAAATTTGTGCAGGTGTACAAGGCCAAGAACAGTGGCAAAGTGGAGCGAGTGTGTGAACAATTCGTACATAAAGGTCAAGAATCAAGAACTAATTGGATAAACACAAAAATTACAAATTCAGAACATACTCAGACATGCGAATGGTAAAGTTTAAATCACAGATAGAGATTGAAGAACAAAGGAAATAAAGTATGAAAAACTAGAGAGAGAAAATAGTAACTCACCAAAGAGAACAGAGCTGGTGAGAGGTACGCCGGAGTCAGATGACGGCAGCAATCGGAAAAGATCAGCAAAAGCTTCGTCGGAGGGAAAGAATGGAAATGGTTGCAGAGCTTGAGAGCTTGAAACAATGGCGGATTTGAGAGAGTAGGGAGAGAGAACTTGCACGAAAACAGTGGTAAAGAAGTGAAAAGATGGAGAGAGAGAAATGATTTTGATCAAACACACAGAATGGCGGCAAAATGGCAATTAGTGTGCCTAGAACGACATGCTTGTCAGACGGCGCACGCAGGTGCGATGCGACTTAAAGACGCGTGTCAGGCACGGTCTAGTGGGGGAAAGATGCATGGAAAAAATGGTTGAAATACTGTGCGTGACAGCTCATTCGCGTGTTGAACTCTTGGAGTTCTTGATTTAATGAAGCAAATACCTCGGCTATGGGTATGATCTCAGTTGAGAAACTTGAAAAAGCTTGGGTTTTGCTTATAAGGCATTGACAAAACAGACCAAGTCTTGGTCGTATTAAGCCGATAAATGATGACCTCGGTAATAAAGGGCAAAACGAGCTTAGCCGATGTGCTGAAAACGATATAGGTTCCATCACCTCAGGATGCTGAGGCAATAGAACCTAGGGGACAGTTGTGGAGATATAATTTTTGAATGACAACACGTGACCGAGGTGGGCCCGGAGTGCCAGCTGAGGTGCCACGTGTCCTGGTCATGATGCCGAGATAATCTCGGTTAGGCCGAGGTTATCTGCGAAGATACCAGAATCTGGGATAAGCGGATAAGAGACAAGAGTCCTAGAATGAGAGAGGACTTCAGTTTGGACAAAGATAGGATCCCAATCTAATTGGGAGTCCAAGATTAGCATTGAGCCAGAGTCCATTGAAGTTAGGCTTCTATTGGGATTAGGTCAATGTTGGCTATAAAAGAGAGGCACCTTCGTCGGGTCTAAAGTACGTTTTTTGTATTCTGAATAGTGAGTTAAGCAATTTTTATTATATTTGAGACATAACTGACTTGATCGTCGGAGTGCCCCCAGGTGGACGAACCACCACCGGAATCTTATCCTTTTGTTGGCAGGCCATTCAGGCTTAATCTATTCTGCTAGTGTCCTCCAGCTGAGTACCTATTTGGCAGTGTGGTCAGAAATTGACACACACAATACTTTTTGTACTAGAAAAAAGTAAATCGAATGCCTTTGTGATTAAATTTTACATTTCCTTCCATCAACTAACTAGTTTTATTTGTTTTATGACGTACAGAGAGCCAAAAATTACAAACATGCTTTGGAAAGTCCTTGAATTATTAGGTAATTGACAAGATATACGACTTGGTTACATTATATATCGATTCAATTCTTTTTCTTTTATGATTATACAATACACTTTCAACTAAAATTTACATCTATTATAATTGTATTGTTGTAGTGCCTCACATAAAACACATCCAAGAGCAAAAATTGATGCATCTTCAAGCAATTCAGCTAGTCAAATGCATGTGTGAGAAAATTAGATCTTCAAATGACTCAAACGCTTATGAGTTTCTTTGCCAGGATGTAATCCGTAGAGCTGCAATGTTAGGGATTCATGAGGTTGTTGAAGAGATTATTGAATCATTTCCTGAAAAAGTTTGGTTAATGTATGAAGATAAATGTAACATATTTCAAGTAGGAATTCTTCACCGTTGTGTAAATGTTTTCAACCTCATATATCAAATGAGCGGGTATAAACAAATTGTGACAAAAATGGTGGATAGTTATATGAACTCTATGCTGCACTTGGTTGGAAAACTGGCACCTCATGACAAACTCAATCTTGTTCCCGGTGCAGCTTTGCAAATGCAATGTGAGTTACAATGGTTTAAGGTAATAAATATATTCCATTCTAATATTCCGTGAATTATTTGTTTACAATAATGCAATGGTAATCAAACTTGGGTAATCAATTTTGGATATAAGATATGTCACCAATGCTTTGGTATAAAACAAATGTTATTCAAAATTTAATACCCAAATTGATTATCGTACCATTAAAGTTCATAAAAGCATAGTACAAAGTTTAGGTCAAATTTAAATTTCAAAATTTAGTATTTGGCCTTATTCAAAAATGACGTCAAATATATTCCACAATTTCAAATCTATGGTTATCATACAGGAAGTGGAGAAGTTAGTAAATCCCTACTTCAAAGAGTTTCGGAACAAAAATGGTGAAATTCCTTCAACGATATTTACTAGAGAACACAAAAATTTAGTTGCACAAGGAGAAAAATGGATGAAAGACACTGCAAACTCCTACACAATAGCGGCAACACTTATTGCCACCATAGGATTTGCAACTGCAATCACTGTTCCAGGTAGCAACGATGGCACAAGTGGCCTCACAGTTTTCTCAAAAGAAAAAGTATTTATTGTCGTTATCGTTTCAGATGCAATCTCCCTATTCATATCCACCACTTCTCTATTGATGTTCTTGTCCATCCTCACTTCTCGCTACGCAGAAGGTGATTTTCTTTACGTTTTGCCTAAGAGGTTGATAATCGGCCTTGTTACCTTTTCCTCTCCATAACAACGATGATCGTAGCATTTAGTTCCATACTTTATCATGTGTTTGGCCACAATAGGGCATGGATACTTATTCCAGTGACTGGATTAGCATGTCTACCAATCACTTCTTTCGTGTCCTTAATGTTCCCCCTCCTTGTGGATCTCATCTCTTCAACATATGGTCGTGGCATTTTCTACAAGCAAAGTGATCGGCTTTTTTATTAGTTAGCATCAACAACAAGGTGAAGAATTCCAAGCATGTATCATATTTGGTTTCTACAATCAAAACTCATTGATGTATGAAAATTCTCTGTTATTTTCATATATCATTAATCTATAAAAACTACTATGTAATTGCAACTCTTGTTCAAGGTTGACGTATGTTATAAGTGGGACTTGAAATCTATTGCTAGTTTTTTACTTTCATAATGTCTTAAATTTTTAACTACTAGAACTGATGAATCCATGAAACAATGTCAATCTATGTTTCCTTATGTTGTGCTTATTATGAATTTGGATAGAAATTTAAAAAGAGAAAGGGAAATAAAAAAAATTATAATTTGTATTTTATTGACAATCAACGTTTCATTTCTTTATTTAAATCTCTACCCAAATTCATAATTCAACAGGCTTAGTGGCAATCTAACTACAACTACATTATTGGTTTGCTATCAAGGTTAATAGATTGCTTGATACATAGACTCATAAATTTGAAAATTATTTTTTATTTATTTATTTTTTGGCTAGAATTCAAAGAATTTTTCCAAAGAATATATTGCAATACAATATTTTCATCAGAACATGAACTTTTCTATACACTAAACACATGACAGAGAGTAATGTAACATCTTAGTAGATGGATAAACAAATATTAATGTTCAACGAATATTTTACAAAACAATTTACTAATAAAAAAAAGTATTTACAAACATAACATAATGCAGAGACCAACTGTACAATCTCATTCACTAAGTGTCACCATCATCACTTGCCACCCATCGGCAAATAAAAACATCTAATTCAATAATTGAGTTTTAAATCATAACTGGAAAACTAAATAATTCAACAAATAAATTGAAAATTACAAAAAAAAAAAAAAATATTAAGAATTCAATACCTTCATCATAAATTAATCATATTTGAAGAAAGGTCATCCAAGTGCCCTCTCAATGTGTCCTGTTGTATAGTGGTAGTTGTAATTATTGTTGTTTTTTGTTTTTTTTTTAGTCTCCAAAGTGGAAAAACACATAAAATAAATCTTTTTTATTTTTTATTTTGTATCATTAACTTTCAAGTAATATCATCATTCATCAACTAAAAGACGTAGCATTTTTTAATACAGAGATAGAGTTACTTGTTTCATCAGAACTTTTTTTAAAACTAAACACATACATTGATTATAGTGATAGATAAACAAATATTAATGTTCAAACAACATTTTACAAAACACTTGAGTAATTAAAAAAATATATTTACATGTACAGTTTAGTTCACTAAATAATCACTAGTGTCATCATCATTACTTGCCACCCAATTTGACAAAAAACAAAAAAACAAAAACAAAAACAAAAACAAAAACAAAAAAATCTAATACAATTGAGTTTCAAATCATAACAAGAAAGCTAAATAATGCAGCAAACAATTGGAAAATTACAAAATTTAATAAGAGTGCAATACCCACTACTAGAAAAGTGGTATTTTGTGACTAATTTTTTTCGACAGATTATTTTACTGTCGCAAAAAATAATATTTGCAACCTCAAGTTCATAATTTTTTTCTTTTACTATTTATTTTGCATTTTTCTTATTCCTATGCCCTAACCCTTTTCACTATGACTTCCCCGACAATTCACCCACAAATAGAGATCTCTGTCACTTTCCCTCGCCATGGTCGCGCTCTCACTCTCTCTCTCTCTCTCTCTCTCTCTCTCTCTCTCTCTCTCTCTCTCTCTCTCTCTTCCTCTCTCTCTCTCTCTCTCTAAGATTGTGATGAGAAGCAACAGACAACAATGCCGGAGCTACTAGGGTTTGATGATCAGAAACCAGTAGAGATCATCCGTATTTAGACCTCGAGATGACAGCCTTGATTCTTTCATCTTCACTGTCGAATCCAACTTCAACCTCTTCTCCACAACTCACTTTTGAGATTAAACACGGAAATGGCGTTATGAACTCTCTCGACCTCTCAATCTCGTTCTCTATCTCTCTTTGTCTCTCTCAATCTTGCACTCTCTCTCTGTTTCTCAATCTCCTGCTCTCTCTTTATGGTTTTTTTGAAATATATTTTTCATTCATTGTCACTCAGATTGCCCCTTGGATTGTCCAAAATGATCTCTCTAGGGCAACACAAAATCAACATTTTTAGGTATTTCTTTCGATTAATCTCTAGCATGTTTTTTTTCCTCTCTCTCTCTCTATATATATATTCTTTGTATTTTGCAGCAATTTATGCATATATATTTATTGAAATTGAAATTATTAATTTTTTGTGCATAATGGAGTTTGATCCGTTGGTGATTTAAGTACGATTCTGTGTTTTCTACACTAATGTGTTACAAATACTACTCATATACTTTAATTTAATTTTGTTCAGTTTTAACGAAATAAGAAATTCTTAGCCTACTTGAGATCGTTCTGGTAGATGCTTGCTTCTCATTTTTTTTTTTTTTTTTTTTTTTTTTGCTGGGAATTTGGAGCAACATTATTTGGATTTTTTTTATTTTAATTTAATTTTGTTTACTTGTTTGCTGCTTTTATGTTATACTTCCAATTTTATTATGTCACTCTTTTCTTTTACATTTTTGTTCTTTTTGTTTATAATAGTAAAGTTCAATTGTGTTTCTGTTTGGTGGTGATGAGATAAGTTGAAGCTCTGTTTGTTTGGATTGCAATTAATTTTGAAATTCCATTGCAAAGAGGATGTAATTGAGGTTCCAATTGTGTTCATGAATAACATGTCAATATGTCATGAATTCTGGAGGAAACATTTTTCTGTGTTGTTTTTTTCTTAGTATCTACCAGTTTAGTTGGAATTTTTGAGAAAATTATTATTCCCTTGGCAATAAATTGAGCCTTCAATGTACTTAACTAAAAAATAAATATATATTGAGCCTTTGGGCATTTTTGAATGAGGCAATCAAATTGATACAATATGCTCTCATTATATTTCAAAATGTTAATTTAATATGGGCGGCTCAAGTTCCATTTGGCATCAGGCACTTTCGTTATATCATGTCATTAGTTTCTACTAAGTTCCCTTTCATTCCTATTTAATTGTTGTGCTAATACTTGCTTGATTGTGGAGACATTTCAATCTGTGTGAAGTACTTCCCAGGGAAATGTTTTCTTATAAAACTATTGAATAGTAGGTTCTATTGGTTATGGTTTAGGGAAGTGATGTCAATCTATAGTGGTTTAATGGCTGATAAATGTCTATGAACTTCTTTTGTAATATGGAATGGTGACTTTTCAAATGTTTGATCTTCATTCAATGGAAATTTGCTATTGCTACAAGTCTATTGGCAACTATACTCTCATCTTTGTCTTTCTCCCACTCATTTCCATTATGGTTTGATAATAGAGGTATGTTCTTTTGCTATGTTACTTGGGTTATGTGTGAAATAAATTTTGAACCTACATAAATTTGGTTAATTTATACGATAAATCAATAAATGGTGGTTTGATTCACTAGTAATTGACAGGGTTCTGAATTAGCATTGCAAGTTATCCAATCTACTAGTGGATTTTTCAGTTATATGGAACCCCTTTTGATTGCTTCGACATTCATTATGAGCTTCTGTGCTTGGTGGGATGCCATATCCTCCAGGTTTGCAGTCCTCTGTTGGTTCTCTTGTGATATACTTATCAGGATAATGATGCTAAAATGTCACAGTAATTAAAAATTATGGTGTAGACACCCCATTTTTGACCGTCCTCAAGACTTGAACGTCACCATTTGAACACTCAGTGATTATCCATGTTCGTGTTCGTCTTGAGTTCCCGGAGGTCTCGGCTACACGCCTTGCCTTAGGATCTCTCGACTCGACTGTTTTGTGTTTGGTTTTGCACCAAACACTTGTGTTTTGCTTCTGAGGGGCAGGGAATGGCTTGTTGGCCATCCCCATACCTCACCGGCCATGGCTTGAGGCCACCGGCCATTATTTTGTTGCCATCGGCCAAATGTTTGGTCGGTCGGCACTCTGTTTGGTCGGTCAACCATTTATTTGGTCAAAATGTCATTTTTGGCTGGCCGACCACTGTGCTTCTGCTTTTGGCAGATATTTTGTGCCAGCTGTGCTAGCTGGCACCCACTTTGCACCCCCTCCATACACATGTATGGAGGGATTTCACTCTTGCTTAGCTTGTTTTGTAAGCTTTGCAAGAGTGATCCTCTATAAAGGGAGGCCTTCTCCCCCCTCCTCAAGGGTTACAAAAAAAGTCCAGAGAGAGGTCTGAACTAGGGTTAGGTCTTGTGTATCTATCTATCTCTATCTCCCTCTCCTTTTGTATTTAAGGTGTTTTGTTCATAGTTTTGCATACAAACACCTAGAGTTACACTTTCCTTTAGCTACTGAGGTACTAAGGGGTTATTTTCAGAGTTTTGGACTTGGTTTTAACCTAAGGAAGGCTGCTGGACCATTGTTCTTGAAGAGGCCTACAAGGGTAAGAACTTTACCTTTAAATACCCCATTTTTTGCATAGGCTTTTAGCCATCCTTGCATCTGTTTTTGAGCTTTGTATATAACTAAGAAAAGTTCTGATTTTGAAGGCTTAAAATAGTTGTTTAAGGTTGTTTTGGTGTTTGGAGTTATTTGACCCCTCTTAGGCCTTGTTTGGCCCCTCTTAGGCCTTGTTTGGCCCCATTTTTGTGCTATTTTGGTGAACTCCAGGACCACCTTGTTTGGGCCTCCTCACCACTAAAATCTAGGGGGATTTCAGTGGTGGGGATGATGCTTTAAGGTCCTAAGAAGGAGAGGGCCAACCCCTCTCCTTGTTGCCTTCAAAACTTGCCATTTTTGCCTCATGTTTGAGCATCCATTTTAAGTTCATGTTGGCCATGTCTTAAGTAGTATTTATGCTTATTTTGCCATGATATAGCACTGTTTTTAATTGGTTTAGACACACCATGCTTGCTTTGCATACTTGTCTTGTAACGCCATGAATTGCCTTAACATGTGCCTAGCATTTAGACCACTATGCTTACTTGTTTTGGCTTAGCTTTGTGAAGCTTTTATGCATGTTTTGGTGTGCTTAAGGTCTATTTTTGCTTGCTTGGGTCATCCATGCTTTGCTTTGTATAGCTACCATGCAATCTCCCTTGTAGGCCTTGAGTATTGACCCTTATAGCATGTTTTACTTGCTTTGTTTCAGTGGTTTGAAACCACTTACCATGTCATTTCAGTCCTCATGGTATGCTTGTATGCTTGCATTTGATGCTCCTTTAACGCTTTAAGAGGTTGTTGTCTTGTGCCCCATGTTTGGACCCTTTTGCATGGTTCCATGTGTAGGCCACTTAGATGCCATCTAGGTGTGTGCTTGGCTTAGTTTTAGTTTTCCTTGGGACTATTTTAAGTCCTCTTAGCCTTGTGAGGCTTGGTCGACATGGCCATAGTTTAAGCCCCCTTGAGTCTTGGACATTATTGCATGCTTGGCTTGTCTTGTTTACTTGGTTTGGCACCTTTATAACATGATTTTCAGAGCTTAGTATGTATGCCATATGTCTATGTTTGTCCCTTTTAAGTGTGCTTAAAAGTTGCTCTTTGATGCTTAAGTTTTGAACCATGTGTGCATGCATGTTTGTGTGTATTTTGGCCCTCATTTCCTTAGCATTTGGCCACTGTTTTGAGCTTATTTGAGAGCTGCCCAAATTGGTATAAGTCCACTGTTTGCATGCCGTTGCATGCTCGCCTTGTGTGTTGTC
The DNA here is from genome assembly GCA_036172215.1 of Camellia granthamiana. Classification (NCBI taxonomy): domain Eukaryota; kingdom Viridiplantae; phylum Streptophyta; class Magnoliopsida; order Ericales; family Theaceae; genus Camellia; species Camellia granthamiana. The sequence goes on from JAXFYN010000086.1 coordinate 623,831, forward strand.
ACATACTTGGCCTATCGCATGTGTTGCATGCTTGAGTCACTTTGCATTTGGCATGAATTTCCTTTGTTAAGTTGCTTCGCATGTCTCCATGCTAGTCCCCCCCACATGTTGTTGCATGTTTGCCATTAGCATTGTTGTTATATGCCTTGCATGCTTACTTGTTTAGCTCATGTGCATATTGCACATGGTTTTGTTGTTTGCATTTCATGATGCATACTTAGCTCACATGCCTAGGTTGCATTACATTGAGCATGCATGCCTTGTCTCTTGATCAAGTGATAGAGGTTGGGCCATTTGTTTGTTTGGTTTGCATTACATTTGAAATCAAAATGCACAACTTGGCCTCTTTGGCCATCACGCATTGAAATACGCGATTGGTGGCCCGAGGGTCGAGGACCATTCTTCTTTGAGTCATGAACATGATAAGGAGGGTGTTGGTGCACACATTTGCTTGAAAATGCATTGCCATGCCATTTCTGTCCTCTGTTGCTGTCAAAACAGGATTCTGCAGGAATATTTGGTCGGCCGACCATTCTCAGTGCCGACCGACCAAACATCTTTGGCCGAGTGCTCAACAAATGGTCGATGACCACTTTAACATGGTCGGTGACCATTCCTCTTGGTCGGTGATGACCGGGGAGTGATTCTGAAGCATCCTTGGGACTTGTGCAAGTCTCAGAGGAGAAAAACAGTGCCAACAGAGGCAACTTGTGCATGGTGGTGGATTTCTGAGCGGAGCCGAGCACGCATGCATTGGACCCTCTTCCCGAGGCTGTTTTATCGCTTTCTTAGCTTAGCTAATTTGCTTAATTAGTTAAGTGTTGTATAAATTAATTAATTAGCTTGTAGGTTAATTAATTTGTATTATTCTTTTGGTCCCTCCGAGTGAGGGCGAATTTGTAATAAGTGTGGGTGCGTGTGTGCATGTCTTCCAATCCCCATTTCTTTCTACCTTTTACTTACCTGCTTTGATGGTTAGTATTAGGGCATATTTAATTTAGCATACCTTATGCTATGTATGCGTGCATCCATTCATCATATTGCATGCACCAGGCTCGGCACATCATGCTAACTGCATAGTATCTCAAATCTAACTTGAATACGTGTTACTTGTTGCATTCCACATGCCATCCTAGGATTAGCCGAGCCTATTCTAGTTGCATTTTGTATGTGATGCATTAGCCACTTAACATGGACTTGGATCATACATTGATTGCTAACGTGCTCTTTGTTTTGGCTCGGAGTACACTGTAAGTATTTATGCTTTAGCATCTCGCATGAGTGTGAATGTTAACATGACAGCATGCTTGCCATGAAGCTAAAAGCTTAGTTGATTTATTGCTTGAATGCCTGTGGGTGAAGGTTAGATTGTTTGAGTTGGAACAACTCATCAAAATCTGCATTTTAGCCTACTTGCGAGTAGCAAACCCCTTTCAAAAACAAACATGAAATGTTTTGTTCCAATTCAGGCAATCCGGTCTATATTTGTATGCTGTGTGCATCACATAGTAAATCTAGGCTAATAACCGGAATAAGAGCACATATGTTTTCAAAACCCGATATCATGGTTAGTAGAGGCCGATCTTTGATCGGGCGAGTGGAGGTGCTCACGAAGTGACCTTCTCCAATCGTACCCAAGTTCCCGAGTTGAGGCAACTTTGGTGATGACGGACATGTGGCCTTTGGCACGAGTCAGGGTTTTCTAAATTCCCCCAAAATAAAATATTTAGGTGGCGACTCTGTATCTGGCAAAGCAGTCCATGTTTGGCACTTCTTTACAAAAAATCTGTTTTCCAAAAACGATTTTCCAGACTTGGACTCTTTGATGATTCATCGGTCTTGCATTGCACTCTGCGAGATTAGATACAGGACCGTGACATTGAGTCCGAACTGTAGTGAGCCCCAAATGAACAAAACGGGATTTCCCTCGCGGGACGTTCGGGGACGTCTACAGTTTTTGGCGACTCTGTTGGGGAGTTAGAGAACTTGACTCGAACTCGTGATATCTTGTTTTGACTACACTTATGTGTTTCTTTGCATTGCATTTGCATTGGTGCGCCTAAGTCACAGTGTTTGCCGTCTGCTATTCCTGAACGGTTTGCCGAAGGCTCGCTTCGAGAAGCGTGCCATAAGGCTGACCGGTTATGGGCTCTGCCACGATGGGAACACAAACCCCGGTTGTCACCGGGGCACCCTTTTGACCATTCGACCTAGTGCATATTCGGAATCTATAGTGACCATTCCAAGCTAGGACAGGTTGCTACCCGATAGGTTGTTTGAAACCGCTGCGTGCGTGGTGAAACCCTACCTCCTGACGAAATAGGACAGGGAAACCCTACCCCAATATAGGGGTGTTTTTGCTCTCTTTTACTTGCTATGTGCTTTTAGAGTGTATCTCTACAGGAACGCACATATCAGTTTGCAAGTTTGAGTACCAGGCCTGAGGGCATCGATATCAGTGTTTTTGAGAATCAGTTATATCCACGGGTATCAGATTCAATTTTGGGGCAGTGATTTTGTGGAACAGTGATTAGTAGTAGAGTACAGCTGTTCAGCTATACTTGTATCTGTTCTGATTGGGTTGAATTGCTGCTTGTTTTCAGTTCAGAGATTCGAGTACAGAATAGCCAATGTTCTCCCTCGCTGAGGCAGGCAGATATCGGATCCGTCGGTCACCGGTTGCATCATCTCCGTTCAAGTTTAGCGGACTTATGATGACACAAAATTCGAAGGAAATTGTGGTTATGACAACCGCATTAGATCAAGGAATCACCCTGCAAAGTGAGACCAATGTTGAAGTACCACATCCACCCAGGTCGCCTGTCGCGCACCCGATCTGGACCCCCCAGTTGCATCAAGCTCGTGAGCCCACCACGTTTGAATTGATGGGAATGATTGGTGACCTTCAGAGGTCTGTGGCGGATCTCACTTACGGAATGTCGACTTCATCACCAACTGCACCATATGTCGGGAATTTTGTACCGCAGGAGCCCCCGCTATTGGGGTGAATTGTGATCGGGCTCAGCCAACCCATCATTGTCTCGAGCTATGGCAATGACGTGTCAACATTAACCCAAACCCTCGATCAGGCTGAGGCTAGAGGTAAGAACAAAGTGAGAACAGATGCTGATCCCGTTGAACAACTATTGTGGGTAGTCAAGGCTTTGAAAGCCGGGGGAATGAATAAGCAGCAAGTATTCACAGTCGCAGCTAAGACTGTGGATGATGCTTTCCCCACTCCAACCGAAGGCAGTTCAAGCCAGGTGGAAAATTGGGATAGGCCCCTTCATGCTAGAACAGTTCCAGCCAATCCCAACCCTGCACCTGGAAAAGATCAGAAAGTCAAGGCAGTGCCTGCCGACCCTTTCGCTAGTGCGTCTAGCAAGAATCCTCAGACTTCAAAGTACCTGCCCTGAGGGTGTAGAGTCTTTCATGCTCTTTACATGCCTTTGTCTAAGGCGCTCTAGATCCTTGCTGAAAGAGGGCATCTGAAACCCCTGGAGCTGCGGCCACTGCCAGATAAACTTCCCTCCTCCCATGATCCGGCCAAGTACTGCGCTTTTCATCAACAAGTCGGCAATGGCACTGACAGTTGTTATCGTCTTCGCCACAAAATACAAGATCTGATTGATAAAGGGGTTATCATCGCACCAGACCCTGCAAAGTCTATCAGCACTGGATCAGTGCACTTGGAGGATAATGTGATGTGATCAGGGGATGAACCACCTGCGGGCGGCACTCAGTTTACTCCAGATGTGGCGTATGGCATGCACTGTTTTGAGCATTTGTGAATGCTGGTTTTTGTACTGTCTGACTCGGGTGTTGAGTCAGTTTTGTTATGTCGTTTAGAGTCTGTCCCGTTGTATAGAGTCAGTCTCTTCATACTGAGTCAGTTGGGTCTGTCTGGTCATATCGAGTCAGTCCTATTATGTTAGAGTCGGGTGATCCCAGGGGCGTTACCTCGGATATCACTATTTTGTTTTGTGTTTGTCTTCGCTTTCTTTTGAGTTTGTTTCTGTCGGGGAGCCAGTTACACCAGAAGATCTAATTGGAACAGCTGTGGTTTTCATGCTTTTGTGCTTGTTTCTGCTTTGTGCCTGTTGCCAGCAAACTTGAATGAAACGGCAGTACTTTTCGCCTGCTCTTCTGTGCCTTTTAAATCATTTCTTTGACCTAAGTTTTTCAAAACTTTTTGAACACTGTGGTAAAAACGAAGAGGAAGGAATTCCTCAGGTTTTGCAAAAATTTGATCAATTGAGAGAAAGAGATGCGTGCTAAGCCCTTAATGAATGAAATCATGCTTGTTAATGTGAGTACTGAGAAGGATCCTGGCTTGAACTAGATTGGTTTCACATTGTCTTCCGCGCGAGCGATGAGTCGCTTTCTTAAAAGATTTAAAAAAAAATGTTTTTGTGCGATCCTGCGAAGACCTGTGTGGAATCGCTCTTGAGATTGTGCAGCCTAGGATCGCTCTCGGCCTTGAGACTCGACCCCTCACTTTCAAACCTTAAACTTGACTTTAGAACGTTCAACGATCAACTACAATGTGAGGCCTATGTGGCCAGATTCGAAGCAGCCCTCAAACTAGGGGCAGGGAAGTCAAATCAAGAAGATCAGATGTCGTCAAAAGAAGCTTACAAAGCTAGATCAGAAGCACCCCTCGAACTAGGGGCAAAAATGTCAAAGGTGCTCGAAGAGTCAAAAATTGGGATGTTTCTCAAGCTAACAAAGATCGGCAAGAATGCCAAATCCCAGAAGGGAGGAAAGAAGAAGGTATTGCTGAAGGACAACCGAGTTCCTATCTACAACACTAGGGGCAAATTCACCCTCCATTGGATGGACTTCTACGTCATCAGCAAGCAGCAGCCATTCTCCTAGATTCAGATGGCTTCGAGATCCCAGAACCATTTGACATGGACAAAGCTACACTTTTACCCTTGAGAGGCTCGCTGGGCCAAAAACCTAGAAGGGCAGCCCAGGCAAAAGTTAGAGCAAGAAAAAGAAGAAAAAAGAAAAAAAAAAGAAAAATGCAAAGAATGAAAAAAAAGAAAAAGAAGAGAAATGAAGGAAATGAAAAGAAAAGATGAAAAAGAAAAAGTAGAAAAGAAATGAAAAGAAAAGGAGAACATAGCTCGCAAGGTTGAAAACCCGGAAGGGCGGCCTTGGCAAAAGTTAGAGCGCAAAAGGAGAGGTTAATACCCGAGTGTACCTTAACACCCGAACTACGTAAGGCTTGATTCCCATCTTTGGGATACGTAGGCAACTTCATTCTGAAGTCTAGCTGTAAACACTTCCAATTCAACTGTGTCCATGTGATGGTTTTGGTCGTCTTTGTCTTCTCTGTATCCGAGAATTTGGTTGTGTTCGTCACTCTGAGGACAGATTACAATGCGCTGCGGTGCCATTCAGGCAAGGGGCAACTTTTCGTTGCCATTCATTGTGCCGCGGTGCCATTCAAACAAGGGGCAACTTTTCGTTGCCATGTAGCTCTCTTTGAGCAAAGGGGCAATTTTCCTTCGGATCTGAGGTTGCGCATCTCAAGAGTAAGTTCAGCGCTCGTTGAGCAGCGGTCGTTTGCAAAAACAGTTTTTGAGAATTTTTACTGAGGTTGACTAATTTTCTCGAAAAGCATTTCATTTTTCAAAACTGGACCATATCTTGGACCCAAAAAAGGAAAATTTTCAGTGCTCATAGCCTGACTTGCATGATTTTAAATCAGAAAATCGAACAAGCATGTTAATCTAACTCTCATGTTGGTCAAAATTGTTTTAGTAGAAAGCCAAAACAAAAAATGGTCAAAATGATGAACCAGGGGCACAATTGAGTCAGGCTTCCTGTCTTTTCCCCGTTGTCAATTCATTTTCCAGAAAAGGCACCATACTTGCCAGAAAAGGCAACCTATTCGCCAAGAAGGGCACAGCAGAAGCTAACAGAAAAGGGCTGAAAGCACTCATATCCTCCGAGCAGCGAGGTATCAAGCCAAGTGCGAAGCACGAACTGGAATGGATCAAGATATTCCACTTCCTCATCTGGACAGATCTGATCACGTTCAAACTCCCCAGCAAAGCATCATCAACCGATGTCAGTTGCAGATTTGCTACACACCCAGTTGTAGCGTAGCCCCTCTGTGGGAGAAACTCACTATTGTGAACAAGAAGAAGAATCTAGCGGAATGGTAGGGGCAAGAGCCAGCAACTTTCTGTCTATCCATCAACCACTCAGGGGAGGGAAAAAAAATGAGAGATTGAAGAATAGAGAGATGTGTGCTGAGAGAAAAAGTGAGGAAAGGGCTTTTTCAGAAAAACAGAGCCTAGGGGTCGAGTGATGTGAGAATCACAAATGAGAAAAGGGTGGGAAACAATACCCAAAGAAACTGGCTCCTCATGAACTGAGAGGTCTCTTGCCATTGGTGATACACATCTGAGTGTTGTGTTTATGTCTTTGTTTGTCTCGATTCCTTGTGTTGAGTCGTTTTGAATGTCAACGGATGTGTTTAGGTTGTTTTACCTTCGTTTTTCCTTTGTCAAGTCGTTTTGGCTATGGCCAGTTGTCGGCTCAATACCCCGGTCAAGAACTCATCTCTCAATTTCAAAAATAAAATCGTTTTGTGCTCAGAGTGCTGTGCCATTCTCCACATTTGTACAAAACAAGTTTTTTTTTCTTTCATAAACCGCAGGATTCAACTCAGGTCATGTGAGAACAGTAAAACAAGGACCTATCTGAAGCTATATAGGTTCCAGACTGCAATGCAAAAGAAAAGAGGGAAAATTTGGAGCATCTTAGTGTGTTTCAACTTCGGCAAATTCCGAGACTACATTCCAGGTGCACCTTCTCAGGCCTCGCCATTTCTCTGGAGTATGAGTGTATCTCGACCCCAAGTGTAAGCTTGCTTCAAGTCAGAATGGCAGTCCAAGCAGCATCTGTGGTTTTCACATGCAGATGTCATCTCTTGCCAATATAAACAGGGTGTCCCCTTTTTGAGCTGAGTGTGTTACAAAGCCCTCCGAGAGATAAATCAGAGGCACCAGAGTACATGTTTTATGCTCCTCTATTACATAGAATATGCTTTCAATATTGCATAGAATGTGCTTCCATACTTGCATAGAAAATGCATGTATCTTTTGCAGAGAAAATGCCCCCATACTTGCATAGAATATGCATTTTATCACACTTTCTTGTGCATTTTATCTCACTCGCACTATCTTGTGAACTTGCACTTTGTATCTCACTTGCACTGTCTTGTGCATCTTGTGGTTGTATCTCACTCGCATTATCTTGTGCAGTGCATGTCACTCGCGCTGTTTAGCGTATCGCACTATTTAGTGTATTTCAAATCAATCGTGTTGTTTAGCGTATCGCACTGTTTAGTGCATTTCAAATCACTCGTGCTGTTTAGCGTATCGCACTGTTTAGTGCATTTCAAATCAATCGCGCTGTTTAGCGTCTCGCACTGTTTAGTGCATTTCAAATCAATCGTGCTGTTTAGCGTCTCGCACTGTCTTGTGCATTTCAAATCAATCGCGCTGTTTAGCGTCTCGCACTGTCTTGTGCATTTCAAATCAATCGCGCTGTTTAGCGTCTCGCACTGTCTTGTGCATTTCAAATCACTCGCGCTGTTTAGCCACTCGCGCTGTTTAGCGTCTCGCACTATCTTGTGCATTTCAAATCACTCGCGCTTTCTTGCGCATCGCACTGTTTTGTGCACTCGCGCTTTCTTGCGCATCGCACTGTTTTGTGCACTCGCGCTTTCTTACGCATCGCACTGTTTTGTGCAATTTATCACTCGTGCTATTTTACGCATAGCACTGTTTTGTGCAGTTTACATTCATGCTATCTTGCGCACCTTACTTGCACTTGTTAGTGCATTGCATTGTTCGCGCTATCTTGGGCACCTTACCTGCACTTGTTTGTGCATTGCATCGCGCTATCTTGCGCACTTTACATGTACTTGTTAAGTGCATTGCATCGCACCGTTTTGTGCATCTAAGCCACATCGCACTGTCTTATGCACCTGTATAGCACTCTCTTGTACACCTGTATAGCACTGTTTTGTGCATTCACTCTTGTATTGCACTGTTTGGTGTATCTTGTTAGCACTGTCTTGTGCATTCCAACCTGCATCGCACTGTTTTGTGCATCTTCTTAGCATTGTTTTGTGCATTCACTCGCACTGTCTTGTGCACTCTCCGGTCTAGGAGACCTTAAATCCTCTGAAGGTGCAAGTCCTTTAGTGTTTGTCGTGCCCGAACGACTCTTGGCGGGTTTTGTCTTAGGTTGCATTGTCATGCATCCCGTACTCGCATTGTTATGCACACACCTTGTGCATTGTAGCACACGCCATACATGCATTAGTATGCACATTCTTTAGGTCGCATCGTCATGCATACCTCATGTGCATTGTCATGCATTTCAAAAGACATGCGTTGTCGCGCATTCAAGTTCACATGCATTGTCATGCATCTCAAAAGACACGCGTTGTCGCGCATTTCGAGTCCATTCGCATTTTCATTCGCATTTCAAAAAGGCAAAAAAAAAAAAACATGCATCATCATGCACTTTTCATGAATTTCAAAAAAAAAAAAAAGCATTGTTATGCATTCCATTGCATATGGTGCATATGTCATGCATTCATCATAAATAGTGCATTGTACATAGCATTCATTGTACATAGCATTGTACATAGTATCCATTGCATATTGTATATATTGCATTGTGGCTGGCATGCATTCACTGCATCACATCCATCTACGGCTTGCGCCTTTCCATGTTGAGCTTGGTCTGGTATGTGCCCATACTTCTCGTGTTGAAGCACAGTTATGATATTATGTGTATGCACCTAGTGTTGAGGGTGACGGCACCGTTTCCGTGTTAAACATGGTTTGTATGTGTCCATGCCTTTCCTAGGCAAGATGTGTTTTGGCCACATGCCTTTTCCACTACATCCATTGCATTCTCCCCAGCAGGTTGCATTGTACATAGCATTCATTGTACATAGTATCCATTGCATATTGTATATATTGCATTGTAGCTTGCATGCATTCACTGTATCACCTCCATCTACAGCTTGCGCCTTTCCGTGTTGAGCTTGGTCTGGTATGTGCCCATACTCTTCACGTCGAAGCACAGTTATGATATTATGTGTACGCACCTAGTGTTGTGGGTGACGGCACCGTTTCTGTGTTAGACATGGTTTGTATGTGTCCATGCCTTTCCTAGGCAAGATACGGTTTGGCCGAAGGCCTTATCCATCTACATATCCATTGCATGATTGTAAATATTGCATTGTAGCTTGCATGCATTCACTACATCACCTTCATCTACGGCTTGCGCCTTTCCATGTTGAGCTTGGTCTGGCATGTGCCCATGCTTCTCGTGTTGAAGCACAGTTATGATATTATGTGTACACACCTAGTGTTGAGGGTGACGGCACTGTTTCTATGTTAAACATGGTTTGTTTGTGTCTATGCCTTTCCTAGGCAAGATATGTTTTGGCAACGCACCATATCTATTTCATTCATTGCATTGTAGTGTAGTGTTTTGCATCCAGCATTTAGGATCATAGTCTTTCCTCAGCAGGTCATTTCCCCACTTATATCATTCTACCCAATTACTTGTATCTTGTGTTCCGTCTATACACTCATAGTTCTGCATGTGTACGCGCCTATTCTACTGCTAGTATTGTGGTTTGAGGGTGTCGGCACCTTTTCTATGTTAGACGGACTTTGCATCTCCATCATTTTTATGATATTTGTGTGGTTTTGAACTGCTTATGGTTTGATCATGTTTTAAATACATTGCATATCATTTGCATTGTTTATACATAGTTTTGTATATATTGCATATCATTTTGCATCCATTCCGCATTGTTATGCGTTGTCACATAGGTTGCATTGTCATGCACTCCTACACTTGCGTTGCCACGCAGCTTTCGATTGCATTGTTATGCATGTTTCTAACGATATCGTACCTATTAAGTTGCTTTCTTTTGTAGGCACGATATTGTATGTACGGTTCATTTGAAGCTGGCACGACCAGACGAACCGAACAGGTATTATATTCTTCGAGTGAGACATAGTGAGAATTACATAATTCTCTTACATCCTTTCTACATTGTAATGTAGTTGGATTTGTGTTTGATTGCTTAAAACTGCTGCATTTATTGTATGTATATGCTTCGTTACAACTTTCTTTGCATGATCATAAGTTATGCTTGGCTTCTTGCGTTGTCAGTTGCATTTTGCCCCCGCCTTCGGGCGCATATCTTTATTGTCTTGCATGTTTGTCTAAGTCTTCAGCCTTGTCAAAAATGGGTCGTCTCTGGGCTTTGACACTCGCTCCCGTCATTGTTATAACTTTCGAGTTCCGTCAAAGAGGGGCAACTGTAAACACCCCATTTTTGACCGTCCTCAAGACTTGGACGTCACCATTTGAACACTTGGTGATTATCCATGTTCGTGTTCGTCTTGAGTTCCCGGAGGTCTCGGCTACACGCCTTGCCTTAGGATCTCTCGACTCGACTGTTTTGTGTTTGGTTTTGCACCAAACACTTGTGTTTTGCTTCTGAGGTGTAGGGAATGGCTTGTTGGCCATCCCCACACCTCACCGGCCATGGCTTGAGGCCACCGGCCATTGTTTTATTGCCATCGGCCAAATGTTTGGTCGGTCGGCACTCTGTTTGGTCGGTCAACCATTTATTTGGTCAAAATGTCATTTTTGGCTGGCCGACCACTGTGCTTCTGCTTTTGGCAGATATTTTGTGCCAGCTGTGCTAGCTGGCACCTACTTTGCACCCCCTCCATACACGTGTATGGAGGGATTTCACTCTTGCTTAGCTTGTTTTGTAAGCTTTGCAAGAGTGATCCTCTATAAAGGGAGGCCTTCTCCTCCCTCCTCAAGGGCTACAAAAAAAGTCCAGAGAGAGGTCTGAACTAGGGTTAGGTCTTGTGTATCTATCTATCTCTATCTCCCTCTCCTTTTGTGTTTAAGGTGTTTTCTTCATAGTTTTCCATACAAACACCTAGAGTTACACTTTCCTTTAGCTACTGAGGAACTAAGGGGTTATTTTCAGAGTTTTGGACTTGGTTTTAACCTAAGGAAGGCTACTGGACCGTTGTTCTTGAAGAGGCCTACAAGGGTAAGAACTTTACCTTTAAATACCCCTTTTTTGCATAGGCTTTTAGCCATCCTTGCATCTGTTTTTAAGCTTTGTATATAACTAAGAAAAGTTCTGATTTTGAATGCTTAAAATAGTTGTTTGAGGTTGTTTTGGTGTTTGGAGTTGTTTGACCCCTCTTAGGCCTTGTTTGGCCCCATTTTTGTGCTATTTTGGTGAACTCCGGGACCACCTTGTTTGGGCCTCCTCACCACTGAAATCCAGGGGGATTTCAGTGGTGGGGATGGTGCTTTAAGGTCCTAAGAAGAAGAGGGTCCCCTCTCCTTGTTGCCTTCAAAACTTGCCATTTTTGCCTCATGTTTGAGCATCCATTTTAATTTCATATTGGCCATGTCTTAAGTAGTATTTGTGCTTATTTTTCCATGATATAGCACTATTTTTAATTGGTTTAGACACACCATGCTTGTTTTGCATACTTGTCTTGTAATGCCATGAATTGCCTTAACATGTGCCTAGCATTTAGACCACTATGCTTACTTGTTTTGGCTTAGATTTGTGAAGCTTTTATACATGCTTTGGTGTGCTTAAGGTCTATTTTTGCTTGCTCGGGTCATCCATGCTTTGCTTTGTATAGCTACCATGCAATCTCCCTTGTAGGCCTTGAGTATTGACCCTTCTAGCATGCTTTACTTGCTTTGTTTCAGTGGTTTGAAACCACTTACCATGTCATTTCAGTCCTCATGGTATGCTTGTATGCTTGCATTTGATGCTCCTTTAATGCTTTAAGAGGTTACTGTCTTATGCCCCGTGTTTGGACCCTTTCGCATGGTTCCATGTGTAGGCCACTTAGATGCCATCTAGGTGTGTCCTTGGCTTAGTTTTAGTTTGCCTTGGGACTATTTTAAGTCCTCTTAGCCTTGTGAGGTTTGGTCGACATGGCCATAGTTTAAGCCCCCTTGAGTCTTGGACATTGTTGCATGCTTGGCTTGTCTTGTTTACTTGGTTTGGCACCTTTATAACATGATTTTCAGAGCTTAGTATGTATGCCATATGTCCATGTTTGTCCCTTTTAAGTGTGCTTAAAAGTTTCTCATTGATGCTTAAGTTTTGAACCATGTGTGCATGCATGTTTGTGTGTATTTTGGCCTTCATTTCCTTAGCATTTGGCCACTGTTTTGAGCTTATTTGAGAGCTGCCCAAATTGGTATAAGTCCACTGTTTGCATGCCGTTGCATGCTCGCCTTGTGTGTTGTCACATACTTGGCCTATCGCATGTGTTGCATGCTTGAGTCACTTTGCATTTGGCATGCATTTCCTTTGTTAAGTTGCTTCGCATATCTCCATGCTGGTCCCCCCCACATGTTGTTGCATGTTTGCCATTAGCATTGTTGTTATATGCCTTGCATGCTTACTTGTTTAGCTCATGTGCCTATTGCACATGGTTTTGTTGCTTGCATTTCATTATGCATACTTAGCTCACATGCCTAGGTTGCATTACATTGAGCATGCATGCCTTGTCTCTTGATCAAGTGATAGAGGTTGGGCCATTTGTTTGTTTGGTTTGCATTACATTTGAAATCAAAATGCACAACTTGGCCTCTTTAGCCATCACGTATTGAAAAGCGTGATTGGTGGCCCGAGGGTCGAGGACCATCCTTCTTTGAGTCATGAACATGATAAGGAGGGTGTTGGTGCACACATTTGCTTGAAAATGCATTGCCATGCCATTTCTGTCCTCTGTTGCTGTCAAAACAGGATTCTGCAGGAATATTTGGTCGACCGACCATTCTCAGTGCTGACCGACCAAACATCTTTGGTCGAGAGCTCAACAAATGGTCGATGACCACTTTAACATGGTCGGTGACCATTCCTCTTGGTCGGTGATGACCAGGGAGTGATTCTGAAGCATCCTTGGGACTTGTGCAAGTCTCATAGGAGAAAAACAGTGCCAGCAGAGGCAACTTGTGCATGGTGGTGGATTTCCAAGCGGAGCCGAGCACGCATGCATTGGACCCTCTTCCCGAGGCTGTTTTATCGCTTTCTTAGCTTAGTTAATTTGCTTAATTAGTTAAGTGTTGTATAAATTAATTAATTAGCTTGTAGGTTAATTAATTTGTATTATTCTTTTGGTCCCTCCGAGTGAGGGCGAATTTGTAATAAGTGTGGGTGCGTGTGTGCATGTCTTCCAATCCCCATTTCTTTCTACCTTTTACTTACCTGCTTTGATGGTTAGTATTAGGGCATATTTAATTTAGCATACCTTATGCTATGCATGCGTGCATCCATTCATCAGTATTGCATGCACCAGGCTCGGCACATCATGCTAACTGCATAGTATCTCAAATCTAACTTGAATACATGTTACTTGTTGCATTCCACATGCCATCCTAGGATTAGCCGAGCCTATTCTAGTTGCATTTGGTATGCGATGCATTAGCCACTTAACATGGACTTGGATCATACATTGATTGCTAACATGTTCTTTGTTTTGGCTCGGAGTACACTGTAAGTATTTATGCTTTAGCATCTCGCATGAGTGTAAATGTTAACATGACAGCATGCTTTCCATGAGGCTAAATGCTTAGTTAATTTATTGCCTGAATGCCTGTAGGTGAAGGTTAGATTGTTGAGTTGGAACAACTCATCAAAATCTGCATTTTAGCCTACTTACGAGTAGCAAACCGCTTTAAAAAATAAACATGAAATGTTTTGTTCCAATTCAGGCGATCCGATCTATATTTGTATACTGTGTGCATCACACAGTAAATCTAGGCTAATAACCGAAATAAGAGCACATATGTTTTCAAAACCCGATATCATGGTTAGTAGAGGCTGATCTTTGATCGGGCGAGCGGGGGTGCTCACGAAGTGACCTTCTCCAATCGTACCCAAGTTCCCGAGCCGAGGTAACTTTGGTGATGACGGACACGTGGCCTTAGGCACGAGTTAGGGTTTCCTAAATTCCCCCAAAATAAAATATTTAGGTGGCGACTCTGTATCTGGCAGAGCAGTCCATGTTTGGCACTTCTTTACAAAAAATCTGTTTTCCAAAAATGATTTGCCAGACTTAGACTCTTTGATGATTCATCGGTCTTGCATTGCACTCTGCGAGATTAGATACAGGACCGTGACATTGAGTCCAAATTGTAGTGAGCCCCAAATGAACAAAACGGGATTTCCCTCCCGGGACTTTCAGGGATGTCTACATATGGCATGTGCTCTGATCAGTTTTCTAGGAGAATGACTTCATGCCAGACCTTGATTGTACTGTTGTGACTTGAAGCTTGTTTTTATATCAAATATATCCTTGTTTTTATAGTTTGATTTGAATTTCTGGTGTGTTATGTTTGTTTTTGTATTGTTGTTTGTTATCTTGTTTGTGATTGTTAAGACAAACACAAACACGTCTGTGTGCAATGAAAACCAATATAGGAGTGAAACCAATCATTCAATTGATTATCATTATCTTGTCTTCATTACCATAATCTATCTCATCTTCTTACTATCCTTGCCATTTTTCTTCTCTTAAACACGTCTTATTTTCTTGCTTCCCTGATCATAATTGTTGTGCTTATCCTCTTCTTAAACTTCCTTGCTAATTAGTTGTGTCGGATTGTAGGGTTAGCAGGGGCCACTGCTGATGTGCACTGCTATGACTTATTGACAAACAAATGGTCTAGGTAAGCCCAGACCAATAACCACTTATCAGCTAGCAACAATACTTTTGAGGTTATGCTTTTTTTATTTGCTTGTTATGTAGTTCTATTATGCTTTAATGAGCTTTCTTTTGCAAGATTACATCCTTTGGAGAACCTCCCACTCCAAGGGCAGCACATGTGGCCACTGTTGTGGGTACTATGGTAGTTATTCAGGTTGGAGAACATATCGATAATTCAACAGTTTATCCTTTTTAGTGCTTTGGCTACTTTTTCTTCTTTCATTTAGTTAGTAAATAGTAACTGCTCCCTGTTATCTTTCAATCCAACACAGGGTGGAATTGGTCCAGCTAGTTTGTCTGCTGAGGACCTCCATGTTCTTGATCTCACACAACAACGACCACGATGGCATAGGCTAGATTCCCAAAAATTGTGCTTGCACATTTATTGTACAATTTTGTCTATATGATTCCTTCTCCCTATCAAGGTCAAGATACACCTCTTCCATTGTCATACATGTTTGACTTGTTACATCCTCTCTTAATGATTTTTTTTTCAGCCACTAGCCAATGCATATGGACTTGCAAAACATAGAGATGGTCGGTGGGAATGTGCAATTTCTCCTGGTGTCTCACCGTCTCCTAGATATCAACATGCAGTGGCAAGTTTTTCTTTTAAACTCCCAACCCAAAAAAAAAAAAAAAAAAAAAGAAAAGAAAAAGATCACACTGTTAGTTGACATTTCCCCCCTCATGTTCGGTATCTTGAAACCAGTCATTAAGATGTGCTATGCTCCTGTAGGTTTTTGTAAATGTAAGGCTTCATATGTCTGGTGGTGCACTTGGTGGTGGACGCATGGTGGAGGATTCATCTAGTGTTGCAAGTATTTTCCTTTATTTTCTTTTTCCCTGTAATCTAGCAAATGTGTTGAAATTGTTGGTGTACAAAATCTACACTTGAGTCTTTTTCTTAGATTTGTCACATTTATGTGTGTAGTTTTGGATACTGCGGCAGGAGTCTAGTGTGATACAAAGTATGTTGTTACCACTCCCAGGACAAGCAGATATTGTGCTAATGCTGCTGGTGGAGCTACTACAGTTGAACTGACGAGATACTGTGGAGTATCATTTGGGCACATGGAGCAAGAGAGGGAGGTGTGGCTGAGTTGCTATAGAGTATCATTCAATTTATGGAATTCAGATACTTTTAACAAGATTGGAAGGCTTTGAGGAGAGGTAATTAGGTTAGATAATGAAACATCTAACCATCTTTTAGATGTGGTAGAGTCAAAGTTGTCACAAAATTTATGGGGTCCATCAACATAGTAGTACATGTGTTGTGTTTAGGTAGAAGTTACCCAGTAAGAGTACGTGAGGAACATGTCATGGTGTCAAAACTTGTTACAGAATCATGCAAGTGTTCTCTTCACGAATGTTGTAGCTCAAACAGTACGGAGAACAAGTTTGGTGGCAATGGAGATCGAGCTGAGGAGGATATTGCTGAGGTGAAAGGTGTCTTGCAAAATGAGGTGGCAGATCATGGTGACAAGGCAAATCTACAGAGAGATGACATGGAGATTAATGGATTTAGTGGAGGATAGCTGGAGTTGGACGGTTTTTTTCCCTCTAAAGTGGAAGTAACTATTAATACAAGGAAACAGCTTGCCTCCAGTTCGAGATCAGACTGGATGGTGTTGTTCGGCCCGTGGGGGCCGATCACGGATCCTATTTTTGACAATCTGAACCGTTCAACGTGTAGAACTCGTCCAGTACAATATGCCTGTAAAAAATCACGTTGATCGGATATCGATAGCTATCTCATCGGATTAGTTTTTTGTCAACCATTAATTTGTTCACTGTCTTTTTTTTTTTTTTTTTTTTGTACAAAACTGATTTGATCACATAACTATCGATATCCGATCAATATAATTTTTTACAAGCATGTATTAATCGACAAAAAGAAAATACTCTTATCCCCTAACTTGAATATGACATTGTCTGCAATGAAAGCAAATGCGAAGTAAATTAGAAAAAGAGAGAGAATATTACCAGACATTGTAGGTGCACCTCCAGCTAAGCAGATATGAACACAAATATATATATATTGTTTTTGAGCAATAATAAAATAAATAAACTAAATAACATACATTAAAAATAAATAAAACGGTTGCGAACAAAGGGACCAGGATTTGTGCCACATGTGCGATGAGTTGTGCCGCACGTGTGAAATTTTTATTTTATTTTTTAAACCCAATTACAACCCCGAAACTTCAAACCATTTTTAGTTTCATTGCACATCTGAAATAAATATAGCACTTTGAAAACATCTAAATGCTCAACACAGGTATAATCTTCATGTAAAAACCACGGGTACTACTTTTCTCCCTAACTATGTTTGTAACTTTCCATATTCTCCAACAAGGTGGCAAACTAGGTTAATTTGGCATCTGGAATTGAGGCGCCTAAAGCTAACTCGACCTATGGGGCTGCCATACAGAGTTCAAGTCCGAATGGTTTTGAAGAAATCTCCACACCCCTCGGTATTTAAACCAGGCTTTAATCTCATAAATTCCAAACCTTTGCATTCTAGGCTTTTCCATTCGAACTCTAGTTTCTACCGTCGCAGTTGATCTCCTAGAACTCACTACAAAAACAATTAAGTGGCTATACCAGATCGTCAGATGCTGTTCGGGCACGGCTAACACCAAAGGAATTACATCTTTAAAGGATTTGAAAACACTATTTCTGTCTTTTGTTTTTATTTATTTATTTATTTTTGTGTTTTTTTTTTAAGACAGAAACAATAGCATGCAATATATTTAAATATTTGTTAAACCAAAAGCAAAAGCCTTTCCCCCCAACTTAAATGACAATGGCCTCAATGGCATATACCAAAAAGGACCGATAAGAACAGTAAAAGGAAAGGGAATTAAAACACAATAATATATACATCCTTGAAATGCAGAGAATGATGACCCCCAACTGGAAGGAAAACATACCTGCAAAAGGGTTAGAAAATAAACACAACAATTTATATTATTATTATTATTATTCTTATTATTATTTTGGATCCAAGGTTTCATGTTGATCTTCCTTTAAGTAATCTACCTCAAACCAAATTTGTTAGGTCAAACTCAGCAGTTCCATTCAAAAGTGTACTCATCTATTTGGCCCTGACACACCACATTGAAAACATACAAAATAACAAATAAAGAACTAAAACTAAAAGGCTCAGGTTTCCTCTCGATAAGAGCTAAATATATGGTCTTCAGCTAAATATCAATACAAACTTAATTTTTCCTTTTCTTCCAATTTATGAGATATGGGTCCTTGTAACGAAAATAAATCAACCAATCCAATAGTGCAGGACTAGGTTGTAAATGACTTATGGGAGGATGATTAACGGAGTGGAGAAATATGTGTGTGAAAAGTATAATGTGTAAAGAAATCTCATGGGTGGAAACAATAAGATCAAAACCAAAAATAAAATTCCATACATGCTAATTTACTTTATCACTATAATTTTCTATAGTTAAATCCCTATCAATTTCGTCCACATGAGAGGCCAAAACTATGGGGAGAGTTTCTGTCATATCTATGGGTCAACGGTAGGTTCAAGTGACAAAAATGCTAACTACATATCAGTTGTTGGATCACTGGAGAGATGTGTTGTGGCTTCACTAGATTCAATTTGCAACTTTTTTTCAAAAATCTCATAGCATGCACTCTTATAAATGTCTTGAAGGAGTTGGTCAAAAGAAATCCACACCTCAGCTGGGATCATTTCAAAATTTTTAGTTGACCACATTGCGTCTACAATTTGACTTGTTTGAGAGTTCAACCCATTCTAAAATAAAGTAATGAGTTGAGTCATTTTGTAGCCATGTTGTGGACAAGCATCTACATAGCTCTTGTATTGATCCCAACAATGACAAAATAACTCATCTGTTTCCTGAGTGAAATTTAATATTTTTCTTTTGAGAAGAGTGAGATCAGATGGAGGTTGTGATTCTTTCCATTTAAAATAAGCCAACATATTTACCCAATTCAAGGCAGTAAGAATGGCGCCCATGCATACACCATTCACACACACACACACACACACACACACACTAAGTTTCGACTTTTGTGCACTAAGTTATGAAAGCAAAATACCAAAGGAGAATATACTCACAGTAATTTAACGAAAATGCTTTACTCGTCTTGCGGGTGCTTGACTTGTAGACCATTGTCTCCAATCTCCACTTGAGCTCTCTATATTTATCACTTTGGTTCTTTGCTTGCGAGTTTTTTTTTTTTATTTTAAAAAAAGAACTTTAGTGTTGCAGTTTATTTTTAAAGCTCGGTTGCACTCCGCTTGCACTTCGGTTATAACTCCACTTGCAAAGACTTGATTGTGGAAAAACCTAGGGTAATGAATTCACCACTAGTTACATAAATAAGGTTTTAATTTGAAAATCAATTATGTTACGATTCGAATTAAATAATACTTCGCAGCTACAAGTTCAAAGCATTGATCAAGAGAATTATCACATTCAATGTATGGGCACAAACCATCTCAAGTAGTACGAGTCATTCGATCTAAACTAGGCTAGCAAAATGACTCATCCCTCGTAGTATGGTTCGTCTCATATCTTGAATAAGAAAGAAAAGAAAACCATTGTATGTAAAGCATTCAACAATCACATAAAGAAGAATACCTAAAGAGATAGTGGAAAATATAAATTTGAAACTTCTTAAACACCATACAATTCGTTCAAACCTTTACAAAATCAAACAGTAAAGAGAAAACCCTATTTACTTGGCTAGGGTTTCATTAAAACACTAGAAATAAGAGCCTAGCCACTCATGGAGGAGTGGGAAGAAGTAGAAGAAAAAGAACCCTCCATGAGAATTTCCCTTGAAGCTTGAGAATCTCCTTTTTTTCTAACCCTAGCCTCTTCTCTCTCTTGGAATTTTCAGAAAACTAATTTAGCCTTTTTTCAGTTTTTTTATACCTTTACAATTTTCCCCACATTCAAAACATCAAGCACGATTCCCGAGGTACAGAAGGGGGTTCCGCACGTGCGATTTCCTTAGGCTTTGTTTGGCTGCGATGGATGGCCTGCACATGCAAGAATAGTCCTCCGCACGTGCAGGAAGCATTTTTCTCTATAATTTTTGCATTTTTGCTCATTTTATGCTCCCACTGTGTCCAACCTGATTGACATTAAACAAGCATAAAAATATATAATTTGACAGACAAGTAGGGTTAAGAGATCCTAATTATCGGCCTCAGTGTTGCACAATTCGACCTCAATCAGTTGTTGAGTCTCGTTTCTTGTGCCGTGAATATCTTGTATAATGAAAAATATAACATTAGTTATTAGTATACAATTGCTATACAATTGTTGTGGGGAAAAAATATATATAAAAAAGTGCAATTATTATTGTGATGTAGGTGTTTTGCAAAGTGTTAGTTTGTTATTGAAAGTGTTTTTTGTAGACAATTATTTGTATGGCATATATGTATATATGTATTGAACATAAGTTGATAAGTGAACAATACACAATTCTGCAGTTTTTTCCTAGCAAATATAAATATATTACTAAAGCGATACATGTTAGAAAATTAAAGCATCCGATGGTAATATAGCATTATAGATTGACAATGTATGAATACAGTAACATATATAAATTTGCATTTATATTTTTTTATATATATATATTGACATATATACAATATTACAAAAGTAATATGTGAAATATTTTGTAACAATATAATACAGGTAACAATGAGAAGTTCATTAGTCATAATTAAATAGTTAGTCATAATGCAGATGTTTAGCATTACATTTTCGTGTGTATGCACTATTTTTTAATTAGATTATTAAATTTACATAAAAATTGAAAGGAATTTTTGAATAATTTATGTAAAATTAGAGATTAGTGAAGAAAGATTTAAGAAAAAAAGAAGTTTATAGTGTTTAGTTTGATTAGTTTTTTCAAACTTTTTGAAAATCCTAAGTGATTCGTGATTAGATCAAGTTTTAAATATTCCAACTCCCAATCATTCAAAACACACAATCTAAATCATCAAGCACTTACGAAAGTGATTTAGATTGTTGCTTTGGAAAAACAATAAATCGACACAAACAATTTTTATGTAGAAAAATCACAATTGAAGCACCTTTAATTGTGATAAAAAAAACCATTGGCGAAACGCCACTAACCAATCCACTACTGAAGAAAGAAAGAATACAAATATAACAAACAAATTACCAAACGCATCCAATTTGTCTTCAAACCTTCTGTAAATCTTCACCAAGCCTTCGTCTCGGAATTGATTGACCTGAAGTTTAATCCACAACTTCACTTGTCAAATCAACGACTACGCACAGTATCAAACTCCTTTGAAACTCCACGTTTGAATCTCCAGAATCCACCGAAGAAGAATACTCTTGAATATAACCAATCAACTTCCTTGATATATGCTTATCAATACATGAGTTTAATACTCACTCAAATCATCAAGGAAAACTCACAAAAACTCCAAAAGAAAACCTTAGAAAACCTTAAAGTAGATCTCAAAACGTAATCCTAGTTTTGGACTAAAACAAGTACTTATAGGAATCTGGGACAGCGAAGCTCGCTCGAGCGAAGACTCTCTTGCTCGAGCGAGGAACTTATCGTGCATGATTTCCATAAGTGGCTTCGCTCGAGCCACGCTACTTGCACTCGAGCGTATATTCATCCTTCTTAGATTTTTTACAGACGCAGCCTTCGCTCGAGCGAGCAACACAAAACAGAAAGGAAACTTATAACTCAATAACTCAAGTTTGTTTGTGGGATTGACAAGACTAAGGGACCTAACAATCTCCCCCTTTGTCAATTCCCGGACAAAACTTTCTAACACAATTTCCTAACTTTCTAACACAATTTTCTAGAAAACAAATGTATTAACTAAAAACACCAACTCAAAGAAACACAACTACCAAAACAATCTTGATGGAAATCTGCAAAACTGAAAATAGAGAGAATTGATATTCAATATTAGAAACCATCAAGACAACTAGTACTCCAAAAAAAAATATCCCATACAAAACTAGTCCAATGCCGCCTGCAAAAGTCATCATGAGTATGCAAAAACAACATATATCCCATATATCAGATATCCCCATATATACCCCCCAAAAATTAACCAATACTCCCCCTTTTTGTCCGGGAGTGACAAAAGAAACAATTAGATACAGACCAAAAAAAAACTGGCCAAGGAAATAGAAAACTGTCCAAAAAACCACAGAGGGCAAATACTGTCAAGAACTAGGAGTCGGATGGAGGAGGCTGCTGCATCTAGAGTAATGAAAGGATCTGGGCGAGCATCGTACTTTCCTGATCGAGACGACCATCCAATGTATCCATCCAAGCATCCAACTGATCAAGCCGGAGTGTGACTGACTGCTCAAACTACTACAACTGGCCACGAAATGAACGGGGACGCATCTCAGGCGTCTCAGGTGCATCAGTAGGGGCTACATTAAACTCTGCCTTCTCAGCAAGGGGATCATCACCTGTATTAGACACTCTAGACACCCCCACTCCTGACACACCCCCCCTCCAGAACATGAGCTTGACCTTGTGAGACCGTCAACTTAGTAATGGGTTTAATAGGAGAAGCAAACTCATCATCATCATCATAGGTAGGAACTCCAAGTGAAGTAAGAAAGCGAGTGAGAAAACACCCATAAGGAAGACCTAAGGACTTACGTCCTTCAAAAACAGAGATCATTTTGGTGACAATCATGGTGGGTAAGTCAATGGGTAGATGATGATCAAGGCAATATAACACATACCCCTAATCTCGAGTAATGTGGGAGGAATGAGTGGTCACATGAATATTAGCACAGACAATGAGGTTGAGAAGACGAAAACGAGGTAGAAGCTCATTTTGTTGAGGAGCGCCCCGGGAAACCAAGTCCAGGAAAAACCATAAAGTATAGTGGCAACTCAATCAAAATCAACACCAGTACGAGTAAGAAGAGGAAAATGAAAATCCGGGACTTCTGAAAGACCAAGAAACAACCGAAAAACATCGCCAGTGATGTCTAAATATGTCTTCCTAACCCAAGTGCTAAATGATGAAGGAATTTCTTTGCGAATAGAGTGCATGTTATAATAGAACTCACGAATAAGACTTAGATTTTAAGGCCCTGAGAAAATCAACACCTGATCACCCCATAAGGTATCAAACAACGGACGAATAGGTAGCAACTCAAATGCACTAGGGAGGACATTTCTTTCAAGATGGACTTTCCTAGTGGCATAAAATTCCATAAACAGTTTGGATTTCTCTTTGGATTCAAACTTGTCAGTGTTGAATTTGGGACGGGAAACAGTAGTCTTTCGACATTTTGAAGGCTCACCCATGACTGACCACTGAAGAAGTGATGACACCACAAGAAACCACACAACCAACCACAACACAAGGTACCAAATGACAATATTAGAACCCCCCCCCCCCCCCCCCCAAAAAAAAAAAAAGCAAAAATAACCATTAAAACACCATTAGTCTAATATTGTTAGAAAAATAAACACAAAACTTTAGCAGAATATCAATGTTATGAAAAACAGAACCAGGGTAAAGGTTGACAGACACAGATGTACCAATAAGGGAATAAACATTAATTCAATGTACTAAGACCACATATATTAGTATATGAAACACTAAAAATAAAACCCCAAATTAAACCCTAACAAAAAAACCTAGAAAAAATGTTCCAAACCACTAAACCAAGATGCAAAAGAGAGACACTCATACATGATAAAATAACGAAACTCAACAATGATGAACCCTAGACATGAAGAACAAAACAAAGCAGACACAGAAGCACACTGAGGACGAGAAGGAGAAAAAAATAGAGAAAAGAAAAGAAATCTTACCTGATGAAGAGATATTCCCCCAAAAACGAGTGAAACCCAAGGGATGAACAACCATGGAAATGAAATCGCCCAACAATCGAAGCAAAAGGGGAAAAACTGAAATGAAGAGATGCAGTAGTAGTATTTAAACCATGATAGGTCACTCGAGCGAAGACACTTATGCGCACGGGGTCGCTCAAGCCAAGAGTTTGTTGCTCGAGCCTAAAAAGCACGCTCTCAGATCAAAGCCATTAGCAGAAGCACGCTCGAGTGAACATTCCCTCGCTCGAGCAAAGAAGAAACAAAAGGAAAAAGAATAAAAAAAAACTTTATGAGAAAAAATCAAATACTCACCCTATGAAGTGAAACCTAAAACAAAGGAAGTGAGTACAATAGCATGAAGGTGATACTAAGATGAAATAATCTACAAACCATGAAACCCACAGACTTGCAATTTTACCAATATGAAGCAAATAACCATGAGCAAATCAGATAAAATATAATTAATGATCATAAGCTACATGAGAATGTACAACTCAAAACTAACATGAGAGCTCACAAAATGAAAGTGTGTGTGTGCAATCCATCAGAGGCCATAGAGCTAGAGTTAATCCTCGTAGTGATCGGATGGCTGGACCTTCGACAAGAGTAACTAAACATCATAGAGAAAAGTCAAACCACTAGGAATCACGGTGTATTTGTTGAGTAAACGCGGAGGCTCCCCCTCAATCAATGAGTCCTTTTTATTATTATTATTATTTTTTTCAACTTTTCTTTCTTGTAGGCACTCACTGGTGGCATGCACGCTCAAGAGTATGGAGACCAAACCAGAGAGGAATGAAATCAAAAAGGATGGCCTGGTTGGTGCCTCTGAGGTAGCCTTTTCCTAATGCCCGGACTTCAATGAATTGAGGGAGAAACCGTGGAAGTGAAAAATGATAGTAGATGGTTAAGAGACTCAACATCACCCATGATATGCTAGTATAGGTCAATTCCTCTTAAAAAGTACAAGAAACACTGTTAGTGGTCCATAAAGAACTTTGATCACTTGTGCGGAAACCCCTGCAACAGTTTATCACAAGGATGTGTACAGAATGAGGTCATGAAGTTAATGGGTATGGACATTCAGAATGAGCTATGAACAAAGAAGAATGAGATTTTGTAAGCAGCATGAGCAGTGTTCATATAAAATTGGATGCAAAGATAATAAGAATCAATGACTATGAGATTATAGCATCTAAGCACACATAAAGCCAAACACTCACTCCCTCTCAAGTAATAGGTAACACCCTAGTGACTGAGCACGACACCCAATGTCATGACCCGAATCCGCCCTTATAGGTTAAGGACATAACCGGCCAGTAATCAAGGGATTACCTACGGCCTCAAACCAAACAAGACATAACTCATCAGAGTAAAGGGGCTAAACGGAAGCAAATTTAAAACTTTTGTCCATAGGGCTGTGTTTACGTGGCACATCATAACAGTCCATATATACATATCTGTTAATAAGTCACATCAAAGGGATAACAACATAAAGTTCTATACATACTCAGGATCATTCAAGTCTTGGTCAGCCTAACCAAAACTTATATACAAAGGTAATCCAACATTCTCGCCAACATAACAAAATGTAACAAAATAGCAAAAGGGTGAAAACAAGTCTCATGCGTGAGACGTATGGGCTGACTCTTCAAAACCTTGACTGTTTCTCATATATTTCACCGAGGCTGGGTTTGGACATTCCTTGGCTCACCTACATAGACATGAATGAGCGTGAGCGAAAGCCTAGTGAATAATATCAATTAAGGAAGATACATAAACAATCTTTGAAACAGTTACATCAGACGGCCTTGGGCCCAATTCATATTTCTATTTAATGTATCAATCGACTAAAGTTCTAGACGTATCAAATGGCCTCGGGCCCAATTAACTCATACTCGACGGCCTTTGGCCCATCTATTCATGTCTAACAGCCTTTTTGACCCAATCGTTCGTATCCGATGGCCTTTGGCCCAATCATTCAGATCCGACGGCCTTCGGCCCAATCGTTCATATCCGACTATCATTCATGTCAAACGGCCTTTGGCCCAATCATTCAGATGTCAAACTATCATTCATGTTAGACAGCCTTTGGCCCAATCATTCAGATGTCAGACTATTATTCATGTCAGACTATCATTCGTGTCAGACGGCCTTTGGCCCAATCATTCATATGTCAGACTATCATTCATGTCAGACGGTCTTCGGCCCATTCATTCTTTCATTCATGGCAGACGGCCTTAGGCCCAACCATATCGTATAGCAAACATTTGTCCACAATTCAAATTAACAAACTTATAAGACTTATAGGGAAATAAGTAATTGGGCAAATAACATACTTCAAAATATCTTTATTAAGATATTACTCACTGTGTTCTGCCCGTGGATTTGGCCTAGAGCTCGACCCTACACATTACATAACACATGTGGGTCATAATCAATTCAATCCGTTCTTAATTCGTACACCTCTCTTAGGCTTCTTTCTTATTCTTTTAATTCATTCATAATATTCAATGCATGCCTAAGAGTGGTTAGGAGTGAAAGAGAACGGAAAATGAAACACAGAACACTCTTACAAAATTTCTGAAATAGGGGTCCCCGCTCGAGCGTGGGTTCTGCCGCTCAAGCGGACCCTCATGGTCTGCAAAAGTACTGGTCACCTCATTTTTATGCTCGAGCGTGAATTCGGACGCTCGAGCTGAAGGTCACACTGCATGGCTCCCCAATCGAGCGTGAATATCCCCGCTCGAGCGAACATCCATGTCTGCAAAAAGTTCTGGGAGCTCGCATTTCAAGCTCGAACGGCGGTTCCCCTGCTCGAGCGGACATCATGAATTCTGGGTTTTCCAGAACTGTTCTTGAGGCTCAAACTTGCATTCAAACTCAAACAACTTGCATACCATGACTTATACTTCACGTGCAAATCTTCTAACATGTTACAAATGCTAGATTACAACATTATGAAGCTTAATTTCCATGAATTACTTACACACACACACAATTCATATCAAACCCATCATCAATACTTCAATTTTATGCATTCAACTATGAATTGCACTTGCATGTGAACTAATACTTCCATTTTCAACTTAGATGATACAAATGATGATCAAAAGCATGAATTTTAACCACAATTCTACATGGATCATATTTTTCATGCTCAATTATACAACTTCATGGCAAATTCTTACATGCATGCACATATAAGCTTTAAATTCTTCAATTTCATTTCAATTCATGTTCTTGATTACCCAACTAGCTTGAATGCACAAATTTACAAACTTATACTCATGAATCCATGCTCAATTGCTCACCTAGAGGTTCAATTCTTCCAATCTATAGCAAATTCTTGAGTTAATCTTCAAGATTTCCAAGCTTGAGTTAATCTTTAAGATCAAAGCTCCAACCCTTCCATCATCTCTCTCTAACCGACCCTCACTGCCTCTCTTTAGAGTGATTTTTCAGCTTGAGCCAAAAACAAAGTGAATATAAGTGTAATAAAGCCCCTTTTATAGTCTCACACTTAATCAAATTGATTAAGGTTTATAATAGTGCCTAATTAATCGTTCTGAATCTAATTATTTTGATCCAAATAAATTTTCAATTAAATTTCACCGTAGGCTCTGAAAATTATGCCAATCACAATGGCGTAGTCAATTTCAGTTTCTGTGACCGATAGGGCCTTCAATTTAAATTCTGAAGCAGATAATCAAACAGGTTTTCCTACGGTGAACAGATAGAAATTCAAAATCACATATATTCATACAAATGGTACTCAAAATCATATCAAACACATAATCACATTTGTAATTAAAATTAATTAGCATAATATGGAGCAGGGTTATCACACCCAAGGCCTTTCTAAGGAACTCAAACCGAAGAAGATCAAGGGGTTTTGTAAAAATATCAGTTTTTTTATGCTCAGTGGGTACATGTTCAAGAATAACAAGGCCTTCTTCCACTAACTCTCGAATAAAATGATGACGAATGTCAATGTGTTTGGTGCGAGAGTGTTGGACAGGATTTTTTGAAATGTTTATAGCACTTATGTTATCACAGAAAAGAGTGAGAGTGTTCTGATATATCCCATAATCATGAAGCATTTGCTTCATCCACAGCATTTGTGCACAACCACTCCTTGCAGCAATGTACTCAGCCTCAGTAGTTGAAAGGGAGATGGCATTTTATTTTTTGCTATGCTAGGCAACCAAATTATTCCCAAGGTAAAAACACTCCCTGGATGTACTCTTCCTATCATCAGCACACCTTGCCCAGTCGGCATCAGAAAAAATCAGTAATTTCAGCTGTAGTATCAGTAGAAAACCAAACCCCATACCCCAATGTCCCATTAACATATTTAATGATGTGTTTGACCGCAAGAAGATGAGACTCTTTAGGACTGGCTTAGTAACGGGCACAAACACCTACACTGAAAGTAATGTCAGGACGACTGGCTGTGAGGTAAAGAAGACTCCCTATTATACTCCTATACAGAGTAGGATCAACATCAATACTAGAGGAATCTTTGGACAAGTGAAGACTAGTGCTCATGGGAGTGCATGCATGTTTGGTAGACTCAAGACCAAACTTAGACACAAGGTTTTTAGCATAATTAGTCTGAGAAACAAACATACCAGAAGGAGACTGTTTAATTTGGAGACCCAAGAAATAAGACAACTCTCCCATCATACTCATCTCAAACTCATGTATCATGCAATCCGAAAAATATTTCACAAGATGATCAGCAGTGGATCCAAACACAATATCATCAACATAAATCTGAGCAACAAGAATATGAGACTTAGTATGTTTCACAAATAAAGTCTTATCCACACTACCCCTTTGAAAGTCATTATCAAGAAGAAAGGTAGTAAGTCTATCATACCAAGCCCGAGGGGCTTGTTTCAACCCATACAAAGCCTTGTCTAACTTGTAAACATGGTTTGGACATTTAGGGTCCTCAAACCCTTTTGGTTGCTCAATATATGCCTCTTCTTTCAAATACCCATTCAGAAAAGCACTTTTCACATCCATTTGATACAATTTGAAACTAAGAAAACATGCAACACCAAGTAAAATACGAATAGATTCGAGACATGCAACTAGGGCAAACGTCTCATCATAATCAACACCCTCTACTTGTGTGTAGCCTTGAGCAACCAACCTGGCTTTATTTCTAACCACAGTACCATTCTCATCAGATTTATTCTTAAAGATCCACTTGGTGCCTATCACATTCATGTCTCTAGGTCTGGGAACTAGAGTCCAAACATTGTTACGTTTAAATTGACCTAATTCTTCATGCATAGCATTGACCCAACTATCATCTAGTAAGGCCTCTTTAATATTCTTAGGTTCAATTAATGAAACATAACACATATGAGATACCTCATCCCGAATTTGTCTTCGGGTTTTCATTTGATCCAATGCACTTCCAATCACCTGTTGGGCTGGATGATTTAGTTTCACCCTTGCTGAAGGTTTAAACTCAGGACTTGTGGTGACAAAAGCATCTGAAGTGGTGTCTTTTTGTGCACTCTTTGGACTCTAACTTACCTGAGAAGATGGTGTTGTCTCAACTTCTTGTGCTTGGACCAAAGCTTCTCTTTGACTTTGTGGTTCAGTATCCAGAATTGGTGACTCACCATTCTCATCCTCATTTGTCGCTGGAGTAGAGGAACCTGTGTCATCTATAACCACATTGATTGACTCCATTAAAGAAGAAGTTCGCAGGTTATAGACTCGAAAAGCCCTACTAGTGGTTGAATACCCTAGAAAAATACCCTCATCACTTTGGGAGTCAAATTTGCCCAAAGGCTCTCTATATTTGAAAATGTAACACTGACTCCCAAAAGTTTTGAAGTATTTTACATTAGGTTTTAATCCCTACCACAATTCATGTGGAGTTTGCAAAGTGTTGGGCCTTAAATACACGCGATTTATAACATAAACAGCAGTATTTAGGGCTTCAGCCCAAAACTTTGGAGGAAGTTTCTTACTAAGGAGCATGACCCTAGCCATCTCTTGAACAACCTTGTTCTTCCTCTCAACCACTCCATTTTGTTGTGGAGTAATAGGTGCAGAAAATTCATGCTTTATTCCATGTATATCACAAAAATCCGAAAACGAATTGTTTTCAAACTCACGACCATGATCAGTTCGGATTCTTATGATACGCCTAATGGAAACACCCTATTTATTTTGGATTTTA
This sequence comes from Camellia granthamiana, assembly GCA_036172215.1. Taxonomy (NCBI): domain Eukaryota; kingdom Viridiplantae; phylum Streptophyta; class Magnoliopsida; order Ericales; family Theaceae; genus Camellia; species Camellia granthamiana. The sequence goes on from JAXFYN010000086.1 coordinate 653,750, forward strand.
AGGACTAAGGCCTGGAAAGCATCAAACGTATCGGATTTTTTCCTTAAAAAATTTACCCACGAAAATCAGGTAAAATCATCAACAGTTAAAAAAATGTATCTTTTACCTCCAATGCTTTCAGTGCGAGTGGGTCCCATAAGATCCATATGAACAAATTCAAGAAGATGTTTGGTTGTAAAGCTATTCGCCTTTTTATGAGGGGCATGGGTTTGCTTCCCGAGTTGACATGGTCCACACACATGATTCAGATTCTTACCCAATTTAGTTACTCCTCTCACTAGCTCTTTGTTGGCTATCTTAGTTAGGTCTTTGAAATTCATGTGACCTAATCTTTGATGCCACAAATCAATGTTACTTATGATGGCTGAGTGACAAGTGAGATCATTAGTAGTAGCAATCCCATAGCAGTTATCAGATGTGCGAACCCCATGCAAGACAGTATTTCCCTTTTTATCCAAAATTTCACATTTATTTTTCAAAAACAATACTTTATGATGGGAATCACACATTTGACTAATGCTCAAAAGATTTTCTTTAATCCCATTAACAAGTAAAGTATTTTCAAGCTTGGGAAGACCAGCTACACTTATAGAGCCCTTACCAATGACTCTAGAAGTGCCACCATCTCCAAAGGTAACAATTCCACCTTCATATTTTTCAAGGGAGGTGAAGTAGGATTTGTCACCTAACATGTGACGAGAGCAGCCACTATCAAGATACCACATGTGTGAGTCACATGCTTTTAGAGTAGTGTGAACAACTAAACAAGTCAAATCATCTTTTCTCACCCAAATCTTTTTGGTCTTAACAAAATCAGGTCTGGCGGTCTTGGTAAATGTCTTGGCGTTGTGAACACCCTCATGAATCTTGGTATTCCGCCTAGACATGTAAGGTTGTCTCCTAACCCAAAAAGTATTCGAATTTCTACTCTTTTGAGACACCTTACCAAACAATTCAAAGCAATAAGGACGAATGTGGCCATTCCTACCACAATGATGACAAATAAAAACATGTTTTACCTCCCTTTTGTTGATCTTACTCCCGTTAGGTAGATGAAGAGAGGGATCACCCTCGTGTACCTTCAGCTTTCCTTTTGCTTGAGTCTTCAGGTCATGTGATGTAGAGGCCTGTCCCTTGTGAGTTGTCGCACCATAGCCTAGCCCACTTTTGTCACAACTCATTTGTTGAGACTCGAGGATGTCTTCTAATGATTTGGAACCTTTATTCTACATGGAAATTGTGGCTCTAGCAATTCAGAGTTCTTCATCTTTATGACAAACCATCTCTTCCAATGTAGCTTGTGACATCTCAAGGCTTTTAAGCTTCTCTTCATATGTGGAATACACTTTCAAGAGTTCATTCCTTTCAGTTTCACAGGATAGAAGTTTCCCACATAGGTCTTGCCTGTCACTAGAGATCTTGATGGCATTCTGCTTTGCTATTACAAGTTCTCCTTTTAGCTTGACATTCTCGCTTTCACATGCTTTGAGCTTGAGAGTGAGTTTGTCATTGATCTTGGACAAATTCAGAGATTCATCGTAAAGCTTTTCATAAGCTTGTTGTAGATCATCACCATTAATCTCATCATTGTCTTTTGATGTTTCATCATCTTCTTTTTGCTCCTCATTCTCCTTAGCCTCATCCAGTCGAGAAACTAAGGCAGGAAAGGTGATTGCTGGTGGTGAAGATGAATCTCCTTTTTCATGGTATTGGCTCAAAATGTCCTATGCATCTTTAACCTTTGTGCAGTGAGCAACCCGTTGTTGTTCTTCATCAGAAATTGCTCCACGAATAGTAATTAGAATTCTCTGATTGCTTGGATTGTCAGCACTTTCAACATCCTCTTCAATGGCTTGCCAGCCTTTTGGGTCAAAAGCTCTCAGAAATGCCCTCATTCTGATCTTCTAATACAAGTAATTATTCCCATCAAAGGTGGAAGCATGATGCAGATTTTGACCACGAGAAAATTCCATTGGCTTCGGAAGACGTTGTGTGAAAGTGGACCAAAACGCCATGAAAGCACTATCCCCGTCTTCACCAAATTCAGTTTCTTCGGGTTCTTGCTCCGACCCGCTTTCATCATCCCAAGTCACTATGTAGACTTTCTTCCAATTCTTTTTCGAAGGACATTCAAGGGCAATATGTCCAAACCCTTGACATTCATAACACTTGACCCCTTGCCCCTTTACGATCTTCTTTTCTGTTTTTGGAGCAAGTTTTGTTGGAAAAGTTTTGGGTTTACCATTACTCTTGTCTTTTGAAATATGGTCTCTGAAATTAGACTTCTTTTTCTTTAAATTTTTTTGAACTGTTTAGTAAACATAGCCGTCATCTCAGACTCTAAATCAAACTCAGTCTTAGGAGTTTTTGCAGTCTCATGAGCACTAGTGAAAGCCACACTATCTTTTTGTTTTTCCTTAGAAATCTGGTGGGCTTCATAAGTCTGCAAGTTTCCAACCAACTGATCAAGCTTGAGGGTATCAACATCCTGAGCCTCCTCAATGGATGTCACTTTTGATTGGAACCTCTCCGGTAATGACCTCAAAATTTTTCCAACAACTTTAGCTTCAGGGATTTTTTCACCGAGTGTGAAATAAGAATTCACGATGTCACTAAGTTTAGCATAGAAATCATCAAACACCTCATCATCACGCATAAAAAGAGTTTCAAAGGCAGAGGTGAGACACTGAAGTTTTGACCTTTTAATAGAAGTAGTACCCTCATGAATCGTTTCAAGAATGTCCTAAGCCTCTTTTGCTACCTCACACGTGCAGATACGACGAAACTCTTCAGGTGTGACGGAGCAAAAAAGGGAATTGAGAGCCTTACTGTTCCAACTCAAGTTTTGATAATCGGTTGTGTCCCATTTATCAAGGGGTTTGGGAATATCAATACCATCAATGGTGACAATAGTTTCACTCCACCCATAGATCACGCAGTGCCAAACTTTCTGATCGATGGATTTTAAAAACGCTTTCATACGAGCTTTCCAATAAGAATGATTTGTACCATCAAGTAATGGAGGTCTATGGGTCGAGTTACCTTCACGAATTGAATCCATATCATCAATCACACAAAATCACACTCCTATAGTTTTGATAAACACAAGGAGTGACTTGCTCTAATACCAATTGAAAATCCCAAGTGATTCGTGATTAGATCAAGTTTTAAATATTCCAACTCCCAATCATTCAAAACACACAATCTAAATCATCAAGCACGTACGAAAGTGATCTAGATTGTTGTTTTGGAAAAATAATAAATCGACACAAATGATTTTTACGTGGAAAAACCACAATTGAAGCACCTTTAATTGTGATAAAAAAAAACCACGAGCGAAACGCCATTAATCAATCCACTACTAAAGAAAGAAAGATTACAAAGATAACAAACAAATTACCAAACGCATCCAATTTGTCTTCAAACCTTCTGTAAATATTTTACCAAGCCTTCGTCTCGGAATTGATTAACCTGAAGTTGAATCCACAACTTCACTTGTCGAATCAACGACTACGCACAGTATCAAACTCCTTTGAAACTCCACGTTTGAATCTCCGGAATCCACCGAAGAAGAATACTCTTGAATATAACCAATCAACCTCCATGATATATGCTTATCAATACATGAGTTTAATACTCACTCAAATCATCAAGGAAAACTCACAAAAACTCCAAAAGAAAACCTTAGAAAACCTTAAAGTAGATCTCAAAATGTAATCCTAGTTTTGGACTAAAACAAGTACTTATAGGAATCTGGGACAGCGAAGCTCGCTCGAGCGAATCGCTCGAGCGAAGACTCTCTCGCTCGAGTGAGGAACTTATCTCACGTGATTTTCATAAGTGGCTTCGTTCGAGCCACGCTACCTGCGCTCGAGCGTACATTCATCATTCTCAGGTTTTTTTTTTACAGACGGAGCCTTCGCTCAAGCGAGGACTCCTTCGCTCGAGCGAGCAACACAAAACATAAAGGAAACTTACAACTCAATAACTCAAGTTTGTTCGTGGGATTGACAAAACTAAGGGACCTAACACTTCTATTTTGAATTTTTTGATTTTCATATTTTTTTGTCTTTAACACTTATTTCATTTTTTTTATTTTTAGATTCACTTAATTTAACACTTTTTTATATTTTAAGTTTACTTTTAGATTTAGATTCTCTTAATCTAAATACACTTAGAAAATAATTTGTTGTGTTTCCTTTTTGAAAAAAAAAAATATTAGTATTAAATAATAATAATAAAAAAATAGTACATGCTTGAATTTATAAAGAATTTTACCAATATTTTACTTTTTAATTCTATTTAGATTATTAGATATTAGATTTTTATGTAAAAGTATAATTTAAATATAAACTATGAAGAACTTTCAGTATCTTTAATCACCAAAACTATGAAAATATAAAAAATCAAAAATTGAAAAACATATTTAAAAAATATAACCAACAAAAGTGGTTCTTATTTAGAATTTTGACATCATACATTGGTTATTAAAATACCATGTAAAATATTACAGTTCATAAAATATAATTTAAACAAAAAGAAAGCATATGAAGATAACCTGCGAATTTTTGAGATGCAGTACAAATGTCTATTTTAAAAATCATGTGTTTTCCTCTGTTTAGATTCGAACGAATGAATACAATTTTATGATTCAACCAAAATAATTTTCAGTGATTTGATCTATGATGAACAATTTTAAATATTATGTATATTAGTATAGAAGTAGACGTAGGAAAAAAAAAGAGTAATTATTTTTTCTTCTTTAATCATCATCAATGTAAAATATAGGAAGACGACTTCTTCTTTTCTTTTTTTTCTTTTTTTTGATAAAAAGAGAGACGATTTATTTATATTTATATAGGACTCTTGGAATTAATTCTCTCTCTCTCTCTCTCTCTCTCTCTCTATATATATAGAGAAAATTAATGTCAAATCTTCTTTTTATAAGGCTTAAAATATAATAAATTTGAGAAGATAAAATCAAGATTTAAAAAAATTAGAAAACATAACAGACTCTTCACACTTTTATAATAGTAATAGATAGATGCACATACTTTTCACTTTTTAGAAAAATAAAATCTTCACTCCTTTTAGTTATAGGATTTGTTTAGTAAAATATTTGAATTTGTTCAACCTACCAACTCGATCCACATTTACTTGCCAATTTATCTAACCCATTCGGTCAATTTTGAAACTAAAGTTGATTGGATATGTATGAGATTTTCGTAACTCAAACCCATTCGGTCAAGCAGTGGATGACATGCAATTGGTCCAAACTTCACCTTGGAGCACCCCTACTCTTTACTTATCCTTTGCATCTTTCATTTTTGCTCCATCCCGCAATTTTTTGGAGTCTAAACTTCTTAATTTTATGTTTGGATGTAGGATTTGTTAAAAATAAAAAATAAAAAAGAAAGAGAATTTAATATATATATATATAATACATTCAATTTTATAGGTAACCAAACAATTTTTTTTTTTTAAATATCTATTCATTTTCTTCTCACTTCCGTAACCTAAGCAAAAAAAAAAAAAAAAAGGCAAAACAAACAAACAGACAAACAAAAAAATTTAGCTTATTTCACTTCTTTTCTTTCTTTTCTTTTTCATCCATTCTATAAATTCAAAATTCCAATATAATGTAAAGAAATATTTAATTAATGTATTGAAATTCAACTCACAATTACTTTTATTCCAATTTTTAAATATATAGCTATTTACGAGGGATAATTTTGATTTTTTTTATTTTTTATTTTTTATTTTTTTAAAGTTTTTTGATTTGGATTTGTGAAGAGCTTATGGTGTTTAGAGTTTGCTTGGTAGCTTTTTTGTTATTTTCATTTGTAGTGAATTTCTTTTAAATTTTTTCAAAACACTTTTGGCTTCTAGAGATGAATTGAAAATTTAAAAAAATTCTCAAAAAAGTTCAGAAATAACAAAATAGTATACTTTATTTAGGCAAAAAGCAAAAGATATTACAGACCACCGAATAAACCAACAATAATCAAATGGCTAAGATCAATTACTATTAGGAGTGTTTAAATTATTTAGTGAATGGAAGAATTGAATCAAATCGATCTCTTTAAATTGGATTGGTTCAATTTTTGAGTGTATTGGTTTGGTTCAAGATTTTAAATCATCAAACTGATACGATTAGGTTGATTCTTAGATTTTAACAAAACCAATCCAAGAACTAAACCTATTAATATATATTTTAAATTTTTATTTATATTAACATATCTTCACCTAATTGGTTTATTACAATATATTTGATTGTATCTAATAATTTTTTACATACAATAATTATTAAGTAAATGGAGGAAGTACTAGAAGTTTGAGTCGGATTTCACAGTTGATTTAATTTTTATTGGTTGTATTTTTAGATTTAATTGGTATGGGTTATGTTTAAGATTGAGTAGAATTTAATTTGTATTAACTTGCATTAAATAATATTTTGTTATTTGTTTGTATTATATTTAAATGTTAAAGATTTATTTATTTTAATTATTTATTACTGATTGGTTCATTTATTTTTAATATAGTAAAACCATGGTTTCAACTCGAACCAACCTGAGTTACATTGGGTTAGGTTGGGTTGATTTTAATGTATGATTAATTTGATTCTAGGTCTAAAAATTTGAAATCAATTATGATTGGGTTAGTTCTAAATTTCATGAAAAATGTTATATATATCAATTAGTGTACTAACTAGTGTACCAATTGATGATGTCACATAATTTAAGAGGTTTTTAATATTTGTAATTTGTATAATGAGCGGAGTCAATAATGATGCCATAACTAGTGTTGGTACACTAGTTAGTACACTAATTAATGCATGTAGCACCACCGAAATTTAATATCAAATCGGTGGTGCTACATGCATCAATTAGTGTACTAACTAGTGTATTAGTTATGACATTATTATTGATCCCACTTTTATACAAATTACAAATATCAAAAACATCTTAAATTATGTCACATTATCAATTGGTACATTAGTTAGTATATTAATTGGTACATAGTAGGTAGGATTATGTCATATCAAAATTAAACCAAATCAACCCATGAACAGCCCTAATTATTACGGGAAATTATTCAATACTCCCGGAGCACCATGTGTCCCATACTCCAAACCAATCACCAATTAGTTAGCCCCATGTTATCCTCCCATCTCTAACATAAATCGTGGGCCCTTGTATCTCTTCACCAATCAAAACTTCATAGGATACTACATATCCATACTCCGAAAGTACTGAATAATCACCCAATTATTACATATTTTCAAAATTTAAAAAACCCAAACAGATTATCAAATTCTTGAACCATTTACAAGCAGGGGGAGGGAGGGAGGGATTGATACGGTGAAGTTCAGATACATCACTCAAGGCAAATAAAGAGTGGGCCTCCCAAAATCTAGACGTTATATTTTGGCCCTCAACGTTAAATTCAACAAAAAGACTAGGCTTCAGGAAAAAAAAAAAACAGAAAAACCTTCAGGAAAATGGGAAAATGGAGGAGGAGGAGGAGGAGGAAGGGAGGGGAGGAGGAGGAGGAGGAGGAACTCGGCGGCCGCTCGTCCGCCGTCAGCCGATCGTCACAGCCGCCGTCGGTCGTCTGCCCAGCCCCGGTCGTCTACCCAGGCCCGCCTCCGCCTTTGCCCAGCCCCGCCTCCGCCTCCTTCCATTTTGATGGCCCCCTCCAGTTCCTCCCCTCCTCCTCCTCCTCCTCCTCCCCCTCCTCCTCCTCCATTTTCTTGAAACCTTTCCTGATTTTTTTTCCTATTACGTAGCACTACTCTAAATTCAAATCAAAACTCTCCATCCCTCCCCAAACCATCTCTCTCTCTCTCTCTCTCTCTCTCTCTCTCTCTCTCTCTCTCTCTCTCTCTCTCTAATGGCTTCCTCTAAGCTCAGAAGCTCATGTTCCTTCCCCAATCTCCTCCTCTCATGCTTGAATTTCACTATGATGCTTTTTGCATTCATCCTCTTTTTTCCTTTTTCTCTTTTATTGATGTATTAGATTTTCCTCTTCATCAATAAAGTTTATTTTCTTTGCTGATCAAAAAAGAGCTGAAGGAGTTCAAGTCTTATCACTTCATAATGCAATTTTTACTTCCATTATTTTCTCTTATCAATTGTGGGGGAAAAAAAAAAGAAAAAAAAAGAAAGAAAGAAAGAAAGAAGGAAAGAGAGGATTTTACTTTTTTACCATGTAATTTATTTCACTAACAAGTCACTCCATTGAAAGTAAGCCCATAACCCTGTGTTTAATTTAATCCTAGTATAATTAGATTTGGAATTATTTGCAAATTTTTGTACTAGAGATTATCCTTGATTTAAATTTAAGTAAATTATGATGCAAACTAATAATTAGATCCGTGTAAAGAATAAGAGAGATTAGATTTGTTTGAGTGTAATAAATATGCAAAACTACGTAACTTAATTAGAAGAAAAGAAAGTAAACTTATATAAAGTAAATTGCAGATACAAAATCTGCTCAAAATTAGTGTTGGACGCTATCTTTTTAATACAAAATTCATCTCTCACTACAACGCTCAATGGAAACATTTCGAGTGTTGGCCTGGTGAACCAAACAAATGACTGTACTCTTAGACTTGCAGACTGAATGATTCCAAGAAAAAGAAAATTGAACGAATGAATATGTCTGAAAATGATGATTTTATAGACTTTCTTATACCTATTTGAAGCAATCACGAAGCTAAAATCATATATGGTCATAGCGAAAAAACACACGAGTTTTGATTTTTTGAAAGTAATTAATTAATAATTTTATCCAATATATATATACAGACTACTCTCACTTAACCTGACCCAACTTGGATAGGGATAGCACAAGCACGCATTCTAGCCCATTTGATTAGATTCTCCTCCATCCACAAAATTTGAGTGCCCTTAAGGGCCTAACTCCAAGTTGAAAGTTAGACTAAGCCAACAAACTTTTCATCCACAAAATTTGGATTCCCAAGGGCCTAACCCCAAGTCGAAGGCTGAATAACCCCAAGTCGAAGGCTGAATAAAGTTAACAAACTTTCATAAAAAATATAGCTAGCATTTTTCAATCAATATTACAGTGATTTTGGAATTAATTTCTGGTTCATTCCTTAATGATTTTGAGCAAATTAAAGTTTGATATGCAACAGATGTGTGAAAGCCACTTTAATTTTTGTTCAAAATTGTGTGTAATTAATATGCTAAACTATGTAAGGCCATGTGTTATCTTGAGAGGTGGACATTTCAAACTCATGTTGGGATCAGATTTTCAGATCACAAAAAAAATAAAATAAAATAAATAAATAAAAAGAAAAGAAGAAAAGAAAGTAAACTTACATAATGTAAATTGTAGATACAAAATCTGGTCAAAATTAGTGTTGGACGCTATCTTTTTAATACAAAATTCATCACATTGTAAAGATCAATGGAAACATTTCGAATGTTTGCCTGGTGAACCAAACAAATGACTGTACTATTAGACACTCAGAATAAATGATACTAAGAGAAAGACAATTGAATGAATGAATATGCCGGAAAAGGGATGATTTTATAGACTTCCTCACACCTATTCGAAGCAATCATGAAGCTAAAATCATATATGGTCACAGCGAAAAAACACACGTGTTTTGATTTTTTGAAAGTAATTAATTAATAATTTTATCCAATATATATACACAGACTACTCACACTTAACCTGACCCAGCTTGGATAGGAGTAGCACAAGCATGCATTTTAGCCCACATTACAACAAAATGCACCTTTGGTGACTAAAACAAATTTAGTCGCCAAAAGTTGTGGAATTGCCGACCAAAAATTTTTAGTCGGCAAAAGTACAATATTTAGCTACTAATTTTTTTTAGTCGGGTATATTGATTATTGGCGGCTAAAAAAAAATTTAGTCGCTAAAAATACCAGAATTGGCGACAAAAAAATTATTTTAGTCACCGTATATTGAGTTTTTGCTACTAAAACCATTTAGTGGCCGAATGTAAAATAAAAAATTATTTTATATCTTTAGCGACCAAAAATTTGGTCGCCAAAAATACATTTTCAGTGACTAAATTTTTTTTTTTTGTCGGCAAATAGTTAGTTTTGGCTACTAAAATTATTTATTCACCAAATGAAAAATAAAAAATTACTTTTTATCTTTGGCGATTAAAAATTTGGTCGCCAAAAGTTTCTTTTCAGCGACTGAAAGTATTTTAGTTGCCAAAGAACTAAAATATTTAGAGGAAAATATTTCAAATTTTGGAGGGATTTATGAAATTAATTAACATTTGCCAACAAAAAAACCAATTTGGTCACCAAAGGTGCTACGCCCCACTAACCCATGCACACAACCATGTGGGGGCACTTATTCTGGCGAGAACGCGATGATTTATAGGTGGAGTTTGTTACACTCTGTCCCACATCGAAAGTTTGCATGGGTAATCTTAGGCATCTAGAGTACCACTACCTTGCTACTAAGTAACTTGGGCTTAAACTTTTGGGTATTGTTGTCAACCTACAAGTTACTTGGGCTAGCAAGTAGTGGGGTGTTATAAAAGGTGTGAAAATTTTAGAAAAAACAGATGGTTCTCTGTTTAGACAAAACAGTTTGCCTGTTTGTCTCGCTCTCTCTCTTTCTCTAACCCAAACAAACCAAACAAAAATGGAGAAATTAGAAGGAGAAGAGTACTTGTTCAAGATAGTGGTGATTGGGGACTCAGCGGTGGGAAAATCGAACTTGCTCTCGCGATTTGCGAGAGACGAGTTCGATTTGCACTCAAAAGCCACAGTGGGAGTAGAGTTTCAGACCCAGGTGATGGAGCTTGATGGTAAGGAGATCAAAGCCTAGGTTTGGGACATCGCCAGCCAAGAGCGCTTCTGTGCCGTCACCTCCAACTACTACAGAGGCGCTGTTGGAGCTCTCGTTGTCTATGATATCACTCGCCGGACTACTTTCGATAGCATCAAGCGGTAGCTCGATGAACTCAAGAGTAAGTCGATGATATTTTAATTGATCTATTTATTAGTTGTTTTGTTTTGTGGGTTTGATTGCTTGTTATTGAAGTTGTTGTTGTGAATTTGAATTTGTGTTTGAATAACCATTTTGGGTGTTTTAATGATTTTGAAATTGAAAGCCCAAGTAGTGGATTTTTCTGGATTTTGGTCAATTCTGAAGATTAGTAACGTGGGTGTTGCTTGATTTTGCTTTGTTTTGTGCTGGAATTTTTTAGGCCATGATTGGATGCTCTGAATTAGAAATTAGTCGACTATATTCAATTCTTTGCTTGAACAACATTTTTCTAGTATTAAATAAAAGTAGGCATACACTCATAATAGTCCCCTACCTTCTTCTTGAACTTATTATTAAGGGATATTGTTTATCATATTCGTCTTGTTGTTTTTGACTTGACAGTTGATAGGTAACATATCACTCGTGTACCTCAACAACATTGTGGATGGTTTTGTTGACAACAATGACTTATTATTTATTTTGCTTGTAGGTGGTTTATTGGCTGTAGGTAGCAACTTGGCCTGAGCATACTTACAACAAAATAATTTGAAATCCTTGGAAAAGCTTTATTATGCAACAGGTTATTTATTTTGGTGTACGAAGAGCATTTGATTTGTATATGGAAGACATTTATTTTTGTACAATCCTCTGTTTTGGAAATTCGGTATTTTTGTATGTAATATTTAATTTAGATGGATTATACTTGGTTGGTATGGATTTGTATGATATTTGGAATATGATGTCACAAGTTAAAGTTTTTTGATAGTTGATAATGAAATGGGTATTATTGATAATGGATTTAGATTATAATTGATAGATATACTATTCTGTATATATACATGTTATAGGTTGCATTGATGATGGAATGTATATAATGTAGAAATTAATAAAAAAAATTCAATTTGTGCATTTTAAAAAAAATTAATAAATAGAGCTTTTGGCGACTAAACATTTAGTAGCCAAAAAATAAAAAAGGAAATTGTTGGTGACTAAACAGTTAGTAGCAAAAAAAAAAAAATGAAAGTTTTTGGCGACTAAAAAATTAGTAGCTAAAAAGGAGCACCACAATTTTGGCGACTAAAAAATTGTTAGTCAAAAAGCTAAAGACGAAAATTTTTCTTTTTGGCGACTAAATATGTTGTTTTGAGCGACTAAATTTTTAGTCGTTAATTGGTGACTTTCGGCGACTAAAAAAAAATAGTCGCCAATTCTTTTGCCGACAATTAGTCAATGACCAAACGGGCGATCAAAAATTTTAGTTGGCAAAAATCTTTGGTGACTAAAAAATTGACTTTTGGCGACAAAAAATTTAGTCGCCAAAGTGTAATTTGTTGTAGTGCCATTTGGTTAGATTATCCCCCATCCACAAAATTTGAGTGCCCTTAACGGCCTAACTCCAAGTTGAAAGTTAGACTAAATAAAGCCAACAAACTTTTCATCCACAAAATTTAGATGCCCAAAGGCCTAACCCCAAGTCGAAGGTTAGACTAAATAAACTTAACAAACTTTCATAAAAATATATATATATAGGAGAAAAGCCAGCATTTTTCAATCAATATTCAAACAGTGATTTTGGAATTAATTTCTTATTCGTTCCTTAATGACTTTGAGCAAATTAAAGTTTGATATGCAATAGATGTGCGAAAGCCACTTTAATTTTTGTTCATGACCTTTTTTTTTTTTTTTTTTTTTTTTTTTTGCAGAACCATATTTTAACAGTTTTGTTGACTACAAACGGACTGATGTTTGGGTATATTCTACCTACTAATCAACTACTAAATTCTGATCTAATTGACCCCTTAATAAAATGGTATAGTCTTTCTTTATTTCAGAATTCGATAAGCAACAGAAGTGTGAAAACCACTTTAATTTTTGTTCAAAATTGACCAACAAAATTATTTTTGAAGAACCATGTTGACTACAAACAAACCAATGTTTGGGTATATTCTACCTACTAATCAACCACTAAATTCTGATCTAATTGACCCCTTAATAAAATGGTATAGTCTTTCTTTATTTCAGAAAAGGAGCTGGAGCGCATGGAATTTCTGCATCAAACTACAAACTCACATACTACTCATAGTTTTGTCTTGGAGGCAGTAGAATGCTCTCATTCACATATTTTAGTCTGAAGTTCACGTCATGTTTGGTGGTTTCAGAATTATTTATTTATTTATTTTTTGATAGAGTCATGTAAAATTTTAAATTTTAATTCTCAATTTATAAATAAAATGACATGTTAATACAGTATGATTGAAAAAAAAACCACACACGCACAATATATGTTATTTTAGTCGTCCTTGACAAAGTTTTATGTAATGGATATTATCAACTACATTTTTGGTTGAACCAACAAAAAAACAATATATATATATTTAAACTTATAAAAAAAAAAATTATTCATACTAAAACAAGAGGCCAACAAAAATCAAATGGACATATACTACTGTCACAATAAATAAACAACAATGCTAGGTAGCTCAAAATTTTGTGGCTCAAATGGCTCAAATCACTTAAAATAACGTCGTTTTGACAGATTTTGAGTGTAAAACGACGTCGTTTTGACAAATTTGAGCCACAAAATTTTGAGGTACCAAATATTTTTCCAAAAACAAATTAAAGTAGTACTCGTTTGGCAAGAGGCTAAAATAGCCAATTAGCCAAAAAGTTACCTTTTTAGCCAAAAAGCCAACAACCCATACCAAAAAGTCAAAGATTCCCTTTTCTCTCTACTTTTTGCACGTCGTTTCGTAATTAGCCAAAAAGTTGGCCCAAACATACAGGTTTTTCTTACCAACCTTTTTAGCCAATTAGCCAAAAAGTTACTAAATTAGCCTGTTCCCAAACGAGGAAGCACATGTTCTAATGCATTAAAATTCTAACAAATTCTACTAGCCTCGTTTGGGGACTGACTATTTTAGCCAAAAAGTCAAAAAGCCAACTAAAACTAGTCACATCACCTCTCTACTTTTCTGCACATCTTTTCGTAAAAAGCCAAAAAGTTACTAAAATAGCCTGTTCCCAAACGAGGCCAAATCAACTTAGTGCACATGTACAATATGTATCACAAATTTAACTTCCAGTCAAATTTAAACCAAAAAAAAAAAAAGAAAAAAAGAATGCAAATACAAAATTATTTAAGTGATGCAATTGCGATGACAATTCAAGAGAGTTGAAAGCTCCATTATCTTATCATTTTTTAGTACGTGGAATTTTATTGTTTTCCTTATTCTTCGAGAACCACTTATGTTAACGTATTAAATAATGGGTGCAAATTTTGTATGTGTTAACGGGTAAATTACACTAACCTGCTCTAAAATAATAAAAAATAATAATAATTAAATTTATATTTTTGATATAATTATATTGACATTTTTTGAAGTTTTAATTACAGTTAGATCCCTTTTTATATATAATTCATTAGGCATATGAATAAAAAAAGATGTTATCTTCATTCAACTAAAATATGTTTTTATCTTTATTTATTTCAATGTTTATTGACTAACCTTACTAAAAGAAATGGGAAACTTATTTATAAGTCCTTTTTCAGAACCTTATGCTAGGGTAAGTCCTGTGTAATTTCTTATAGAGTCTCAAGTCCTATTTTCATAAGAATGTATTCCACAAAATCCTAATCTTTTTACCCCCATTTTTACACCTTTCCAAAATGCCCACTCCCAACCACCAAATTGATATCAATCTGGTGCTGCTTCGCAAGCTTCTTCGCGAACGGTGGACGCCGGAGCCACAATCTTCCTCGGGCGACGGAGGCAGCCGGAGCTGGTGGTGGCGGCGGCGGTGGAAGAGGTGGAGATTCTCCGGCGTGGCATCGGAACAAATGCAGATGAGGGACGCCATTGGAGTCTGCAAGATGAGGAGGAGAGAGAGGAAGAAAAGGAGATTGAAGGAACCCTAGAAACTTGCTATGTGGTGGCCATGGGTCGGTCATCCTAAATCTTGATTGATTACGGAGTTTACTGTTATTGCTCCTCTATTTTGTTTTTACCTATTGTTTAGATAGGTGTCATTCATGATGCTATGTAGACTGTAATTTGGGGCATGCTGGCCTTTTGTTGCTATTGATTGTGCAGAGAGGAGATACCCAGATACAAGGAACTTGATCCAACAATTCGTCTTCTACTTTTAAAAGCACTTTGTGAAATTCGAGCAGATGTAATTATCCAACCGTCCTTTTTCTGGTCAATGTGCCCTTCTGATGGCCATGATGTCCAGAGGATTCTTTGATAGTTTCTTTTACTTTTCCAAAATTTATGTTGCTTACTTGGTACAGTTGAGAATGGGTTTCTTTTGTCTACAGCAAGATGATACAGTGTCTTATATTAATGATGCACTAAAAAATGGGACTGACAATTTAAAATTAATTTAAAATTATAATTTTTATTAATTAATTTAGATTTCACATATATTATTGATAATTATTTAAATTTTACAATTAATAATACAAAATAAAAATATATTAAGATTATATATCTATTTCAAAACAAACGGATTAAAAAAATAAAAACTTATTAAGTTTGCGAAACGTAATGTGACACATTACGTTACGCTTATGTAAATGTCACATTACGTTTATATAGGTGTCACGTTACGTTACGTTTATGTAGGTGTCACGTTACGTTCATATTGGTGTCACGTTACGTTACGTTTATATAGGTGTCACGTTACGTTACGTTTATGTAGATATGTCACGTTACGTTTATATAGGTGTCACGTTACGTTACGTTTATGTAGATATGTCACTAAACTTCTCATAGGTGTCACGTTACGTTTATGTAGGTGTCACGTTACGTTACGTTTATGTAGATGTCACGTTACGTTTATGTAGATGTCACGTTACGTATAGGTGTCACGTTACGTTTATGTAGGTGTCACGTTACGTTACGTTTATATCAATTTCCCTATATATGGTTTATATTATTAATTATGATATTAACAACTAATATTGAGGGTAAATATGTCAACAAACTTCTCATAGGATTTATGGGAACATAAGTTTTTTTGTGGGACCAAATGTAGCACAAGTCTCCCTAATAGGACTTCTAAATAATTTTCCCAAAAGAAATATTAGTATAATTATTTTAAAATGTAAAACTAATTATATATATATTTTTTCAAATTTTATGAAGGTAAGTATAGTTTATTCAAAATAAATATTAAAAAATTATTAATTTTTAAAAAATTGACGAGCGAATTGACACCTGCTCCCAAAAAAAAAAAAAAGGTGAATTTATACCACTGTCTACGCAGCCTGTGCAGATAAGTTGTTGGTTAGTGTTAGGACACTGTTCATAGTGTCTTAATAGTGTTGTGATTAGTAAAAGAGAGAAAATTTATAATTCTATATTGAGTGAAAAAAGAATAAGGGAGAATATAGGGATTTGTGATTGGTGAGGAATATTATCATATGGCACTTTTGAACCAACTAATAATTTTTTGCCATGTGTATTGGTTGAAGTCTTATTAACTGTTTATTAAAATGGTCCAGTCTTTCTTTAATAATTAATTTAGGAGGAAGTTTTTATTTAGTGTTTAATAAGATGTTTCAGTCTTCTTTAATAATTAATTCAGAAGGGATCTAGAGCATGCATATTACCTAATTTAATAAAGAGAAAATTACTGTTCAGGAGGAATTTTTTTAAATTATTATACGGTAGTAAAAATTTTATAATTTTAATTATTAATATTTATAATATTTATCATTTTTTCACAAATATTTTTTTAATCCCAACTTATGTGTAATTCTCCTTTTTATGAATGGCGTTTGTACTCAACCATATAAGATATTAAATTATATAATATTTAAAAGATACGGAAAAAAAAAATTTTCTGACCACTCCATTACTCTCCTTTTTATAAACAGTAGTGATTGGGGCCCTGAAAAAGGGAGCCCCGAATGTCCCTAAAAAAAAAAAAAACCAAGGCATGAGGAAAAAAAAAAGAAAAAAAGAAAAGAAAAATGTTCAAAATCGTTTTGGACATTAGGAGCAACTTTTTTTAGGGGCAAAAAACATTTCTGTTTTATAAAATGGCATTCAATTATATGATATTTAAAAGATACGGAAAAAAAAAATAATTATGACCACTCCATTACTCTCCTTTTTATAAAATGGCGTTCAAAACTTAGGCTACGTTTGGCATAACCTATATAATCCATCTTTTTATCTTTTTATCTTTTTTCCATCACATCACCTCTCTACTTTTTTGCACATCTTTTCATAAAAAGACAAAAAATACACTTTTTTAGGACACCCCAAACCAACCCTTAGTTTGTACTCAATCATATAACGTGACTGATTTTACCTAAGATATTAAATTATATAATATTTAAAAGATACGAAAAAAAAAAAAAAAAAAATTCTGACCACTCCATCACTCTGCTACTTTATGCATAAAGAGACACTAACGCCCTGGAAATTTTGTATAATTACAAAAATTTCTCTTATAATTTCAATAATTATATTGGCATTTCTTATCCTTTATATTCTAGTGGGTAATTATTCGATAATTCCAAAATATGATTACGTGATACTTTATAATAGTATGATTAGTGAAAAATCTGAAATATTGATTATTTGTGTTGGGTAGGTGAAATATTGATTATTTGTACTAGGTAATTGAGAAATATAAATAAAATGAATGATGATTGGTGAGAGAGTATAACCATATGATATTTTGAGACTATTGTATAATTTTTCTTTTATAGCAATGTAAAGATTAAATATTAAATTACACTGATCTAACCTATCTATTATTCCTATGTAAAAATTCGTGGTTCTCTATTTTTTTCCTCTACACTGACCATCTCTTTGGTGTTTCTTACTCATTCTCCTCTATTTTCTCCTGTTTTCATCTCAGTCCTTTTCTTTATTTTCTTCTCTTTCTTCCTGCAAGACCCATTTTCTCTTTCTAAAAAAACTAGTCTTCACCATTTCTCTTTCTCTTAAACCAATGTTCACGACCTCCTCTTTTTACTTTTCTTTCTTTTATTCTTATTCTTATTATTTATCTTTTGTGGATACATAATTTTGAGTTGCTTACATGGCTTAGGTGTTAGCCGAGGTGCACGTGAGTGATTTTGATTGACCAAGGTATGGTCAGACTACATCTTAATCTGAGATGTTCGGATAAGAGATTAGAGTCCTAGATGATGAGAAACTCTTTGTTTGGATATGTTAGACTCATGAGAGAGTTAATCCTATTCTAAATTGGAGGAATTTTTGATAAGTATTATCCCTGAAAAGGATAGAATCTTATGGTCATTGTTGACTATATAAAGAGGACACTCCCGTGAGTCTAAGGTACACTTTATTTTACGCTTTACTTGAGAATTGTTTCTTTACTTGAGCCGAGATAATTGTGAGATTGTTGACTGACTTGATCATCAAAATGCCCTCGGTCTTATTGTCTCTTTGTGTGTAGTTGTGGGGCTTTTTTATTTTTGCATGTGTTCTACAACTTAGTTCCAAGATCTCAGCGGAGAGATCCGATTTAATTATGAAGTCAAAATTCAACACTCAAACCTTCCATTCATTTTCTCCATGGTTGCCCCTAGAACCAACATCAATACTACATACTTTTTTGTTTTGTTTCTATTCCCTTCTTCCCCTTCTTTCATTTTCTTCTTCCTTTCTTCATTTTTATTACCACTATCCCCATCACCCATACACTCAATCAGAGCAATCTTACACTTTACACTTCTGTAGAAAAATATTGTAAAAA
>JAXFYN010000086.1:677499-688623 GCA_036172215.1 Camellia granthamiana
TTTCTCATATTCTTTAATCACCTCTATTACAAAAAAAAAGTTGTACACAAAAATAGCACCTAATTAATAATCAAAAGTATTTTTTATTTTAAGTATGAAATGGTGGCATATTGTCATATAGATAGATGAATATGGCTGTGAATTATACATTTTGAAATGTTGTGTTAGATTGAGGGGAACCCTTCGTTACACTTACATGCACCTTATTATCTATTTTCTACTACATGTCAAATATTTTTGTGACAAATGTTTCATAATTTTTTTTTTAATAAAAGTATGACAATTTGTAATTCAAAAATATTTTAGTAAAAAAATGTGTAATGTTGCCACAAAAATGCATAATTTTATTTATGAATTACAAATTGTTGTAATTCTATTAAAAAGATTATGTAATATTTGTCAAAAAAATCCATAAAAATGTGTAAAAAAAAATGTGAGAGAGGAGAGAGAGACCCTTTGGTTTATTTTGAACTTTGAACATTTTACTTGCTTGCATTAGTAAGGTATTTTTTTATTTTTAATATTTTTATTCCTTCCTTCACTTTCATAATATATATAGACATGAAAGCTCTTCCATATATATATATATATATATTCCTTCCTTTTCTCTCTCTCTCTCTCTCTCTCTCTCTCTCTATATATATATATATATCTATAGACATGAAAACTCTTCCATAATCCCCAAAGAGAAGTGAGAGTTTTGTGAGAGATCAACACCACTAACTTTTGAAGAAGTTTAATTTTATTTTATATTTGTATATAATAAAGATTTCAAAAGGAGGGTAAAGTGCTCATGTCTGCTTCTTCCAGTACGCAGGGAGCAACGGGTAAGTTACATGACATTATCATCCATTGCCATATCCTTTTCCTCTTCATTATTGTTTCCCGTTTATACCCTTTCTCATCACACTGTTTTTTATTACTTTGCATTGGACGCATCAGTATGATAAATGGTTGAAAATTATAAGAATCAAACTCTTTCTACATTGTTTAATGGGGTTCACTTATTTTAAAAACGGGACTTTCAGTGATAAAATTTTAAAATGTATTTTTAGAAAAAATAATTTGGTCTCGAAAGAATATAAATTTAATATTAATGTCTAAATTACATCGCTAAAAATATAATAATGACAATTTAGGTAACAAATTAATTGGTCTCAAAAAAATAATTTTACTTTTAAATTTTTGTCTCTCCCCATGTTTGTTATATTTAGGAATGGCAACGGGGTGGGGCGGGGCCGAGGATCACCCTTCCCGATCCCCGATGGTGGAAATTCCCCATCCCTGGCCCCGATTCCTGATGGGGAACCCACTACCGCCCCCACCCCCGGCCCCTAACGGGGATCGGGTTTCCCGACCTCGAAAATCCCCTGCCAAAAAAAAAAAAAAAAAAAGCTCCAGAAAATGAATTCATCAACAACAACAACATCAACAGATCTGAACTCAAAAAACATCTAACAAATCAAACATCTGAGCAACCAACTAGGCTTAGCCTAGTTGGCCACCATGCCTTCCTTAGGGCTTAGTCCCAAGGAGGTCATGGGTTCAATTCCCCTTAGGGGGGTTGAATTAAGGGAGTGCAAGCACTATGTGCTTTGCCAAGGGTGAGGAGCTTTGCTCCCATAGGTGCTAATCTAACAACTAACAACTAACATTTGCCGATCAAAAAAAAAAAAAAAAAAAAAAAAAAAAATCAAACATCTGAGCCCTAATAGATCTAACAAATCAAAAAACATTTTCATCACCTACAGATCTTCATCAACATCTTCATCTTCATCTCTACCATTTTCCAGATCTGAAGAACAAAAGCAAAAAACTAGAGAGAGAGAGACAGAGATACCGTGAGAGGGAGATGAGTCGGCGGTGAAAACGAGAAAAGAAGCGGGCGGTGAGGGAGCTGCCTGTGAGAACGAGAGAAGGAGCCGGCGGTGAGGGAGTTGCGGTTGTGTGTGTGTGTGTGAGAGAGAGAGAGAGAGAGAGAGAGAGAGAGAAAGAGAGAGGGGCCAGATACGTCTGTGTCATGTTTGTTGCCAACTCAACAAACCTTATAATTTAAATATATTATCATCTATTTATCATTTATTTTTTTAAAATAAATATAAGTTAAATATATAATTACTGATATTTAATCATTTTAATTTTTTGTATGAATATTCGACTCAACGAGTCCTGAAATTTAAGCGGTTCAGACTGTTAAAATCATTCTCAAAGTGAATCTACAAGTCCAAACACAATTTGAGAAAAACCAAACACTTTTAATAAATGTAAAGCCACTAGTTGTTTAGTGTCATTAATTGTAAAAATTTCGTACAAATAATTCAGCATCATTTAACAATTTTACTTCTTGATATAAGGCAATATGAGATCTACATGAATAAATCAATATATATATATATATTTGGGTTTAGTGATAAAAAATGAGTAAGAAATTTAATGAGAATTTTTTTTTAAGTACTCTGATATTAAAATTTTATAAGATAAAGAACATATAATATTTTCGAAGTACTTAAGGGCCCTCATCATTTTCATGGAGAAAATTTCATATAGAGAAATTTTGGCCTGACACAGAGAAATTTCAATTTTCATAAAGAAATTTCTCTGGTATGATTACAGAAAAATTTTATTGAGAGATTTTAGTTAATAATTAAAAAAAAAAAACACACATATTGAACCGCTTTCCCTCTCCAACTTGGAGAGGAATGTTTTGCTGTGTTTGTATTATCCTCTACGCCAAGGACATAAATGGAAAACATTTTTCATGGTCAACAGAAAACAAACTTGTATGGACATAAAATGTTTTCTCCCTTCAAAAGGCAGAAAATGTTTTCCACATTAAAATTTTACCAATATCACCACACTACCACCGTCACTCTCACCTCCACCACCATACCACTATCATCACGGCCATTGCCACCACCACCATTGCTATTACCACCTCTGCCCTACCACCATGCCACCACCTCCACCTTCATTTCACCACCACCACCACCACCAAACATAGAAAAATATTTTACATTTGAAAATATTTTTTGCCTAGACAAATAGAGCATTAACTGAGTTGGTGGTCAATTATAACATGGTATCAAATTAAGCAAGATCTTGTGTTCGAATCTCACTGCTTACGTGATAACTAAGAAGCATTGCACATGATTGACCCATAATTTCTGGTTATTAATATGTATGTTAATGTTTGTTTGGTCATGGATGAACCAACTAGGCTTAGCCTAGTTGGCCACCATGCCTTCCTTAGGGCTTAGTCCCAAGGAGGTCATGGGTTCAACTCCCCTTAGGGGGGTTGAATTAAGGGAGGGCAAGCACTTATGTGCTTTGCCAAGGGTGGGGAGCTTTGCTCCCATAGGTGCTAATCTAACAACTAACAACTAACATTTGCCGATCAAAAAAAAAATGGATGCATGGATGGATGCAGAGAGCAATGATGAGGACTGGAGATACACACCACTCCTCAAAGCTGCACTCAAGGGAGACTGGGATTCCGCCAGAAGATTCTTAGACCAAGATCCAGATGCACTCACCGCCAATATCACTCTTTCTAAGGAGACGACACTCCACATAGCAGTTAAGAGTGGAAGGTCAATCGAATTTGTGAAGGAGTTGGTGGATATGATGCCGGCAGAGGCGCTGGCAATGCGTACCACGACCGGTAGCACTGCCCTTCAATATGCTGCATGGCTCGGAAACACCAAGGCTGCGGTTTTCCTGGTGGACAAACACCCTGCCTCCTTATATAGGCGCGACGATGGTACTTGGTTACCGCTCCACTCGGCTGCTCGTTTTGGGCATAAGGACACCCTTTTGTATTTATTGTGTGTCACAAAGGATGATGATCCAGTGCCCAAGCCATTCGCATGCCCTCTGGTGTTGAGCTTCTCTCACTAGTAGTAAAGTCAACAATTTTACGGTGGAGCAATACTAGGTATCATGAAAAAAATTTCATGAAAATGGTCATAAAAGATTTATGACCCTTGGATTACACTTAAAACAAAGTACCACACACTAATCAAGATAATCCAAGGTCAATAGCACCATAAAAGGTTTGTTCTGGCTTTGAGCCTGGAGCTGGGTTAATGGGGTCACTACTAGAAAAAACACTTTTGGCGACCACCTATTTTTTTTGGTCACAAATAGTCTACTTTCTGTGACTAAAATTTAACTTTTGGCGACCACAATTTTCTGGTCGCGGAAAATCACCCTTTGGCGACCAAAAAAAAAAGTTGGTCGCGGAAAGTATACTATTGGCGACCAAAGGATTTTCTGGTCGCGGAAGATCACCTTTTGGCGACCAAAAAAAAAAGTTGGTCGCGGAAAGTATACTATTCGCGACCAAAGGATTTTCTGGTCGCGGAAGATCACCTTTTGGTGACCAAAAAAAAAAGTTGGTCACGGAAAGTATACTATTCGCGACCAAAGGATTTTCTGGTCGCGGAAGATCACCTTTTGGCTACCAAAAAAAAAAGTTGGTCGCGGAAAGTATACTATTGGCGACCAAAAGGGTTTTTTGGTCGCTGAAGCTTACCCTTTGGCGACCAAAAAGAAAAGTTGGTCGCGAAAAGTTATTGCGGGATAAATCTAAAAAAAAAAATACTACTGTAATTACATGTTTTTTTTTTTTTGTTTAGGCATTAAAAGTTTTATAAAATAATATATAACCCAATTTTTATGGGTTATATATTTTTATTTCCAAATATGAACAAGAAGCTTGTTGTTGGTAGAGTGGATTGGGTGTGTGGTGACTCTTTGGTCAAGAGTTCAAATCCCAGGCAGCGCAAAAGAATTATATTTTTTGGGCCAAGGCGTTGACTTTTGGCGACCAACTTACCTTTGGTCGCTAAAAGTTTACTTTTGGGTAATATGAATTGGACTTTCCGCGACCAAAAAAGTTGGTCGCGAATGGTCACTTTTAGCGACCAAAGGCTTTTTTGGTCACAGAAAACTATCTGTGACGAGGCTTTAGCGACCAACTCGCGACCAACATATTTTGGTCGCGAAAAGGTTTTAGCGACCAAATATGGTACTTTTCGCGACCAAAATGTTGGTCACAGAAAGTGTTTTTTCTTGTAGTGGGTCTTGCTGGATTAAGTTCTGATTGAGATCTGATTGTGGTTAATGGGGTCTTGCTCAGCAAGGTTTAACTCTTGGTGATGGGTCTGCCATTTTATTTGGCTGCAGTGATGGTGTGATTATTTTTCCAAGGTCAATAGCAAGGTTTAGTTCTGGTTCTATTGAGCTGGATTGAGTATGTCACTGTTGGTTTGAGTATGGCAATACAAATCTGTTGTGCAGTTGGTTTGAGGTTTGGAGTCTCTCTCACTGTTGGAGCTTCCCACTGGGGTCCTGTCAATGGGGTCTTGCTGCTGATATTAAGTTGCTCTAGTAGCTGAACTGATTTTCTGGTTTTTGCTGATATGTTTCTCTTGGACTGATTTTCTGGTTTTGTTTTGCTTGATCTGTTTTGTGTTTTTCTTTTTCTGTTGGTTTCTCACCAACTAGGAGGTTGGAGCTTCGCTTAGCTCCAAGCTCCTCTTTATTGATGTTATCCCCTACTTTGTTTGGTTTTCATCAATAAAGTTTTTTGTTTTGCCGATCAAAAAAAGATAATCCAAAGGTCATAATTCTTTCATGATCCTTAGCTTTTCTCTTTTATGATGAGTAACATCTAATTACTTTGCTTCTGAATTAATACAAAACTGATTAATCAAAAGGTAGTCACGAGAACCACAATGTTCAAATATTATAAACAAACATCACGTAAATATAATTTAGCCATCCCAGATCCATACAATGCTCAAACTTGGAGGTCGTTTGGCAATAAGCTTAAATTAGTTAAAAAAATTATTATAAAAAAAATTAAAAAGTTAAACATTCAAAAAATCATACAAAAAATTCAAGTACTCAAATTTTTAATTTTCTTTACTTTTTTTTTTTTTTTTTTTTGTGTGTATGTGTAAAAAATCCCAAAAACCATTCTCAAACACTTCCACTTTGTTGGTTTACATTTCAAAATATTTTTCAAAACATAGAACTAGTTTGATAAAAATAAATATTAAAATAATAATTTAAAATTTTTAAATTATTTATATCTATCAAAAAATAAAACTATATGAAAATGATCAATATTTTTTAATTTTTAATTTTTTTTTATCATTTTCTGTTTTAAAATTTTAGAGAAAACAATTTGAAAAAAAAGATTTTGAAAATCAAACCAAACAGATCTTTCAAATTTTTTCCACCTTATATTTTAGTTAAAAAGCCAAAAAATTATTAAAAAAACATTTTCCAAACAAATTACTATGTTATAAGTTTTAATTTATAACTTATTTACTATTCATTTGTTTATTTTAAAAAATATACATGTATGCTTTTTGCAGAAAGTAGTTTCAGAAAAATGACATCTATACAAAACATTTTCTCTGTGTCTGTTGCAATTCTAAAAACAATGTGCTAGTGGTAGAACCGGGAAGATGTCTTTCACCTTTCAAATAGTCAATTATTTTTTATATTGACCAAATAAATAAATAAATAAATAAAGCTTTTATTAAATTTTTATTTTTATCACACCAAATACCAAAAGACATTTGCTTTTCATTGAAACAAACAAATCGTTATTAGAAGTCATGAATCTTACGAGCTTAGATAGATATCCAAGATATGAATTAGAAATACTTGTTTAGAAGTATGAGTACCTGATTGTAAGATATAAGTTGACTCATAATATTTTTTCTTCTTCTTGAAAACTGTTTTTAATTATTAGAATTATTTCATCTATTTATTTATTTTTTTATGGATATTAATACAATGAAAGTATGTCTATATATAAGACCCATTATATTTAAAACAAATTGAGACTCAGCATGCAATATGGGAAAGGACATAAGAGATGAACTGCTTAGCCAAATAATTCGATGATGTTTAGCAAATTCATTTTTGTTGACAAGCAGATATAGCTTTGAATTTGATTGGTCGCTATTCGGAATTAGCAACGTCAAAACTCTACGGTCATTACGCCTTGGAAGATATGGCTTTTACGGCGTCAACATTCCCAAGTGGTAGTTGCCTGAATCGTTGGCGACGATTAATCTATTCTTGTGAGTTTTCTTTCAAGCACCCCCTCTCATTCTTTCTACTTTGGCATGGGTTACCATTAGAGCATAAATAGAACTGGCTATATAATAATGGAGAAATGTTTGGTATCTCTTTTGGGAATGACCCCCACACTCCTAAAGTGATCTTGACCATCCATGTATGTGTGAGACTCACTCATATATGTGTAGGGTCCATATTATGAGTGGTTCAAATTTATGAAATCTTAGGGTCTCAATCATTACTCATAATAATATTATGGTACATACTTTGGTTGTGTACCATGATGCAAGTTATGTGTTATTGCAGCGTGGGTTTTTTTATTTTTTATTTTGAGGGTGGGGGGAATAGGGATTGGAAAGAAAACTTTATTAAAGAAAAAACAGTATCACCACTATACAAAAAGAGATCAAAGATAAACAATCAAGCCTCCTCAAACTTTGCCAAGCTAATTTCATTTTCAATTTGCATACCCCCTTCCAATGAATGAATGAATGAAAGCATTCGCTAAAATAAAAGGGCTAGGGAAAATTATAACAGTAGTCCCTGTATTTTGTTCTTTGTGTTATTTTGGTCTTTATAATTTTAATTAACTCGATTTTGATCCTAAATTTATGACTTTATTTCAATTTGGTCCAATTGATTACAACTCTTAGTATTTTTTTATGAAATATAAGTATATAAGTGGCATGTGTCATAGTTTTGAGAGCAGAATTATAAACTTACTCAACTCAATATGTTACACTCAACAAATTCAGTGATTATTTTTCATCAAAAACACTAACAATATTATTAATTTGACCAAATTGACACAAATCTAAATTAAGGGTCAAAAATTAAGCAAATTAAAAATATAAGAACCAAAATGACATAAGGGACAAAATCTAGAGATCACTTGTGTAATTTGCCCAAAGAAATATTAGAATATTTCTTGACCCATTAAGTAATGCGAACCTTGACCAGCTCAACACCTTGCTGCAAGAATAAAATTCACAATTTAACTCACAGTAATTTCTGGCTTTCCATTGGATCCAGTTAACAATAATTGCTATCAGAGTTACTTCCCATAATAGCTTCTTAATATTTTTAAATCTGAAAACCAAACCACCATACCAACACAACACAATAGATGTTTAAAATTTGGTGGTTATTACCCACTTCATGTGCCACAAATTTAGACAATCACACCACACTATTCTAAAAGAAATCACAACGAAGTAGTGAGTGATTAGGTGTTTTAAGATAGTCTTCAACAAGCATACAAATGGCCTCACATGAGTCCAAGGACTGAGGCACGTGAGGCTCAGGGTACGTGCCCCTCTCAACTAGTAAGAAATTACACAGGAATACTTATAATTGGTTAATTTGTTTACAATAATAGATTATCATGTAATTCAGTGAATCAAAATAGTAAAGTAAACAAGTGATATATAGTTGCTTCTACATATTATTTATTCACCTTTCCCTTATTTCTTTCTCTATCTCTATATCTCTTTTTGTGTTATTTAACTTGAGCTTATATTTAAGTATAACATTTTCATCACACTAATTTTTAGTCTTACCTTCAAATAAACATTAGGTTAAGTTGGATTCTAAATTTTGTTAAGATTTCAATTCAATTGTGTCCTTTTTTAGTTAAAATCCTGACTCCGCAACTACACGGGTCCTTCAAAACTCCTATTTCTAGTAATAAGAAGTTCTTCCCCTGTATTTTTCTTCTGTTTTTTATAAAAAAAAAAAAATTTCTTTGCTTTGCCAATATAAAATAAATTTAAAAAAAAAAAAAAAAAACTCCTAGTTTCAGTAACAATGTAGAAGCGGAGAAACTCTCACCGAGTCAACCATCCAAACATTACTTCCTCAGTGGGGAAATGTTATTCTACAGTTAGTTAACATTTTCAACAGTTGCATCCAATGAAGATTCAAGGATAAATGGATTTTTTTTTTTTTTTTAATAAAACTATTGGCTACATATTTTGTACAAACCAATTAGCAATTCGACGCGTGGCAAAATAAGGGTAATATAGGAAGACTATCCAAGTCTTTATTCGATCCTGATCGTACACGTGGTAGTTAGTATTGGTATTACAAGATCTGAGTAGCAGTGGATCAACAAAGAGATGCACAGTGATTTGGCTTCAACGGTTACTCACATTTCAAATTCGAATTTAGGAGGAAAGCCTAACTGCAAGTAATGACGTAATGGAGCTAATCTTGGGGCAATATGATCAGCGATCATGGAGGAGCAGTTCGACGGTTGGAAATGCAGTTCGATGGTCATCCTTGAGCAGTATAAATAGCAGAGAAGGCCCCCAGAAAAATGCCCCAGACTCAGATCCAAAAAAACCAGTGTTATTCTATTTAATTCCTTTCCAGTTTTTCCTTTCCAGTTTTATATTTACAGTCTTACATTTCCAGTTCTTTACATTATTGTACTTTAAAATTTATGCACTGCACTTCGTTCATAGGAGTAGTTTCAAGTAGATTTGTTGGTAAACCTCTACGAGGCGGGAGTTTGGATCATTGTAATTTTTTTCATCTTATGAAAACTTCAACTGTTCTTCAGTTCATTATTATTTGCTTAATTCTCCTAAGTCAAGCCACTAGTAAAAGTCCTTTTCATTGAGGCTGAAAGAACTAAAACACAATCGTCTGATAATTGGTTGGCAATTAATTTTCTGTAAGGACTAATTGATCCTTGCTGGCACGCTCGCAATCACAAAAATAACTTCGAAAGTAAAAAAGTCAACATATATTTTTGGCACGCCCTAGTGAGACTAATTTAAAATGGCTAGACGTAGAAGATAAGGAGAAAATGAGCGCTTGGAAGAAGGCGCGGAAGAAGAGGTAGAGATACCTAATCCAGAGGATAATGTGATAACACATCCTGTGGAAACTCCCATTGTATTAGAACCTATGGTCGAAGAGACCAGCACTTCAGAACAAATACCACATGTTCATAATATTGGACGAGACCAAGGAATTGGACCATCCACTGTTCCATTTACTCAGCCAATAAATCCATGGAGTGGCCTAGTAGATACTATGGGACAGCAATTAATGAACACAATGGAAAGGTGTGCAACATCCTTTTTGGATCGTATGAATAACCACCAACCAACAAATGCAAGACACATGGAAGATTCCAAATGTCCCTCAGCAAAAATTAGCTAGAGATAAACAGCCTATACAAGTTAATGGACATTCTAATGGTCAAACTAGTAATCAGAACTATGAAAGACCATCACCTCAGTCTTGATATGAGCCTATTTCAAGGCCTATAGCAGATCAAAATGCCTCAGTACTTAACAGTGAAGCCATGCAATTTGGTGGATCTGGCCCAGTACAAGAAAATGGCATAAGAATGGTTCCAAATTCCATGTTCGAAGCCATACCTGGCGCAAGGGGGTTCACTAATCCCTTATTCGAATTTATGCCCGGGGGGTTGGAAGTTTTCCTACAAATGGAAGAGACACAACACCTGTTCCAGCGCCTTTCGCAAGACATGCTCAAAGGGATTACCGACACCCCCAGCGGCAACCTGCACCACAGGGACAACCAGTCCCAAATATACCACCTTATGGACCAAGAGGACCACAGGCACAAGTTTGCCCACCAAATCTGTGTTTGCCCCTCTAGTAGTGGTTCAGCAGGCACAAAATATGGTCCCTAGGGACCAAATTGCAGATATTGTTAGGGAGATTTGTGGACCGATGGCTCGGGGGTCCAGACTCCTGTGTATAGGAAACCATACCCAGAATGGGTAGACAGGGTATATGAATACCCAAGAGGTTTCAGGATACCAGATTTTTCCCTTTTTTATAGGAATGGAAACCAATTAACCAGTAGAGCATATTGCTAGGTTTGCTGCTCAATGCGGCAAATTTATTAATAATGACTATATGAAGTTAAGGTTATTCCCAAATTCCCTAACTGGGGGAGCATTCGTATGGTATATTAACCTTACACCTGGCTCTATCAAGACTTGGCAACAAATGGAAGAGGCATTTCATGCCCAATTCTTCC
>JAXFYN010000086.1:688823-875691 GCA_036172215.1 Camellia granthamiana
GTTTCGGTGAAGACAATGTAACTACGAGGTTTAATCTGGGAGACTTAGTTTGAAAGTCTGAAATCGATCCTACTGGGTGTTGATGTTGTATTGCTGAATTGAAGGTAGATTTGGACCCTCCTATGGGCTACTTGATGTTGTTTTTGAAATCTGCCAATGGACTTAAAGAGTGAAAACCCCTTTTGTTTCAAGGGTACTAATTTTGTTTTGAGTTGTGTCTTGTAAATAGTTGTGTTGTGAGTGTTATTTCCATTGTCTGTTCTTGTGTTATTGCATCAGTTGAGTCTTTTCCTTTGAGTCGCTCTCGTGTACCCTCAGGTCTTCATCTTTAATAAAAAAAGTGGGAGTCAAGTTTTTGATCATTTTGTTGTGCTTACAGGAGTGCATGTGTGACATTTTACAAATAGAAAAAGGCTTTGAATTTTTTTTGAATTTGTTTTTTGAATGAGATTCTGTTAATAAGCTCGAGTATTGAGAAGGATCCCCCGAATGGTTTGAGTGAATTCTGACTTATCAGCCTAATGCCATTCATGATTTCAAAATTTTAAGCTGTTTCTTTTGCAAAACTTGCAAAGATAGGTTCAGAATTGTGCGTGGTATTCTACATTGTCCTGGGGATTCTCTTTGCCGTTAGGCCGAATCATGTTGGCAAGCACAAGGTGACTTTCATACCTGCAAGTACATAGGCGGATTTCAGGCCTCACAAATCATAGAATTTCTCCCCTGGTGTTTTCATTATTTCAAAGAAATGATAAAAGAAACCTAAAAGAAGAAAAAGAATAAAAAAGAAAAAGAAAAGAAACAAAAAAAAAAAAGAAAAAGAAAAAAGAAAAAGAAAAGAAAGAGAAAAGAAAAAGAAAAAAAGAAAAGGAAAAAAAAGTCAATCATCAAGCCAAGAGGCATCCATTGGAATTAAATCCAATCAACTGTGAGGAAAGGAAGAGACGGCGCGACGATGACCTTGTTATCAATCAGATCTTGTATTTTCATGGCGAAGACGGTAACAACTATCAGTGTCGTGGCTGACTCGTGGATGGAGAAGGCACAGTACTTGGCTGGATCATGGGAGGGGGGGAAGTTTATCTGGCAGTGGTTGCAGCTCCAGGGGTTTTAGATCCCCCTTTCTAATCAGGACCCTCAAGGCCGCTGATAGAGACATGTACAGTGGGGTGAACACCCTCTGGCCCCGAGGTGGGTGTTTTGAGGTTTGTGGAGTTTTGCTGGATGCACTAGCAAAGGGATTGACAGGCACTGACAGGGCTTGCTGATCTCTTCCGAGCACGGGATTAGGGCTGAAAGGAACATTCCTGGTACAACGGCCCTTCTCCCGGCTTGCCCCTTGATTCAAACTGCCCCCAACTTGAGTGGCGAAAGTGTCATCCACAGCCTTTGCAACAACTGCAATTACTTGCTGTTTGTTCAGCCCTTCGGCTTTCAAGGCCTCAACGACCCACTGAAGATGTTCATGGGGACTAATGCTTGCCCCTGCCTTGTTCTTATCACTGGCCTCCACTTTGCTAAGAGATTGGCCTTCTCCCAATGCAGCCCGTCCTAAGGTTAGGGAGCCTTTTGACATGAACTCCCTGGTATGTGATGCGGTTGATGACGGAGCCATAACCCCAAAGGCCAGATCTGTCACAGTTCTCTGAAGATCTTCGATCATTCTCATTAGCTCAAAAGTAGTGGGTTAATGGGTTTGGGATGATTGGGGTTCAGATGCACCCATCATGCATAAGTCCATGCTTTCCGGGATAAACACCTCAGGCTTGGGTAGATGGGCCGGGGTGATGTATACGCTGGGGTCGTAGGTGGGTGGCAGTATATGGATGAGGTTGAGATGTAGAGGTGACGGGTCAGTACTAACCTGAGGTCCTTTTGGTGGAGCTAGGGTCTCTTCGTCAATAAGATCCTGAATCTTATGACGGAGGCGGATGCAACGGTTTGTATCATGACCATGCTGTTGATGATAGGCACAGTATTTAGCTGGGTCATATCTTGGTGGAAGAAGGTTTGGAAGGGGTTGGGGTTCTAGGGGTTCTAGGAGTTCTAGGTACCCTTTTTCTCACAGCTTTTTCAAAGCTTGAGAGAGACTCATGTAAAGAGGATGGAATTTTCGGGCTTGGGGCCGAGTTGAAGTGGTTGGTTTTTGGCCATTGAGGGAAATGGTGATAGTGTCTACTTCTGAGCATTTCGCAGCTGTGCTACCATCAATAGTAGCATTGGAACTGCGAGCAACATTCCTCTTCAAAGGCTCATTATCTTCTGCAAAGATCCCTGGTCTGATGGCATCCTCGATTTGAACCCCCATTTCATGAAGGGCTGGAAAGGTAAACAGAGGTAGAACGACCATCTTTTGCAGCAACATGCCATGCAGATTCCGAACAATCATCCTGATCTGATCTTTGTCGGAAGGCCTTGTAGTGATCATTGAGGCCTTTGCTCTCCATCTCGTGACGAACTCTGAGAAACCCTCCTTTGGCTCTTGGCGGGTGACTTCAAGATCACGAGTCATGACCTCAATCTGTGTGTTGTAGAAGTATTGATCACTGAAGGCCTCAGCCATCTCTTCCCAATTCTGCTTCATAGAGTTCTCCAATTTCGCATACCAGATTGCGGACAAGGTTCGGCCGAATAGTGACAGCTTCTGGGCTGTGGTCAAACCTATTGGCCTCAGGATATCAGAAAACAGTTGGGGGTGCACCATTGGGTCTTCAGAGCCATCGAATCGATCGATATGTGGCATCTTGAACCGATCCGGCAATGTCACCACTGAGTCGGTATAACCATCCTCTATGTCCGGAATGGATTTCATGCCTTGAGCCTTCTTGAACAGCTTTTTAAGCTTGCTCACTTTTAGCGCCGTTGGATCCGTCTCGAACTCAAAAGGGGAGTCCGGTAGGCTGATGGGTGTCTTGGGTAGCTGGGGTAGAACCGGGGGCGGAGCTGGCCCAACTGGAATGTCCGTATCATCCTGGACGTGGGTTGCCTCCCCGAGTATGGGAACTCTTGGTGGGAGAGGAGCCTGGTGTGAAGTAGATACTCCAGTTTGCTGCTCTAACCTGGTAATTGTCTCTGCCTGTTGGGCTATGACCACGGCCTATTGCTTGGCGAATTCTGCTTGACGGACAGCGTCTTGCTGCATGGCTTTCATACTATCCTGGAGTTGGCGCACCATCTCTTCCAGACCCGACATATTGCACTGATCTAACTGAGCAACCGGTATATCTGTGTCTGCAGTAGGCTCGGAAATCTCAACCCGACTGCTCAAAGATCACTGATCTGGTAGCTGTTGTACTGGTGGTCTGTGCCTGACTAGCCTTCTATGGCCTTGATTACCCTTGAACTGAGTCTCTGACCTGACAAAGTCTATCAGCACAAATCCAATGTACCCGGGGGATATTGGAGCCTTCCGAAGCTATGATTCCAGGACTGCCTGGCAAAAGAGAAAATAGACAGCACCTCAGCCTGATTTCGCCAAAACAGATATGAGCATAACTGAATGACTGTGCTACAATTTTCAGGAGCTAGGGTTTCACTACGCACGCAGCGGTTTCAAACAACCTAAAATCGGGTAAGCAACCTGTCCTAGCTTGGAATGGTCACTATGGATTCCGAATATGCACTAGGTCGAATGGTCAAAAAGGGTGCCCCGGTAACAATTGGGGTTTGTGTTTCCATCGTGGCAGAGCCCATAACCGGTCAGCCTTATGGCAGGCTTCTCGAAGCGAGCCTTCGGCAAACCGTTCAGGAATAGCAGACGGCAAACACTGTGACTTAGGCGTACCAATGCAAATGCAATGCAAAGAAACACATAAGTGTAGTAAAAACAAGATATCATGAGTTCGAGTCAAGTTCTCTAAACTCCCCAGCAGAGTCGCTAGAAACTGTAGACGCACCCGCGAGGGTGTGATACCCCTGTCCTGTATTATGTTAATTGATCCCTAATACGTATGTGATTATGTGTTTTGATATGATTTTGTGTGCCATTACGTGAAAATATGTGGCTTTGAATTTCTATCTGTTCACCGTAGGAATATCTGTTTGACTATCTGCTTTGGAAATTAAATTGAAGGCCTTATCAGCCACAGAAACCGAAATTGACTACGCCATTGTGATTAGCGTAATTTTTAGAGCCTACGGTGAAATTTAATTGAAAATTGATTCGGATAAAATTAAACGGATTAAATTAATGGATTAAGTGCCCAATTGTTTTATAATAAAATAATGTGTTGAGTGGGTGCTTATTAGGAGCCTTTATACACTCAATTTCCCTCCTTAGCTTCATAGGGCTGATAGAAACTCTAAGAAGAGAGAGGGTCGGCTAGTGAGAGAGGGAGTGAGGGAATTTGGGATTTTGGCCTCAAGGCTTGATAAATTTGGAGATTTAGCTCAAGAATTGCCTAGAGCTTGAAAGATCAAAGCTTCTAGGTGAGTAATTCTTGAACTATAATTTGTAATTTTGTATGTTCAAGCTAAATTGGTGATCAAGGGTGAGATTGAAATAAAATTGGGTTGTATTTGTTGAATTGAAGCCTAATATGTACATGCATGTAAGAAATGGCCAAGAATCTTCATGTTTGAGCACAATGTGTATGATTTGTGTTGAATATTATTTAAAAACCATGTATTGGGACCCCTCTTCACCAATTAAGTTGATATGAAGGCATATTTCTCACATGCAAGAATGAATCATGTAAGAGTAAACTTTGCATGTTTGAATGTGATGTGTTGGTGTTGAATTTGGGTTAATTTGAGACATGCATGTAAGTAATACAAGGAATTGAGCTCCATTGTGATGTGTTTTGGTGTCTATGGCATGTTAGTACGAATATATGTGAGATTGGAGCCTTAGTATGCAAGAAATATCAGTTTAAATGTGTATTTGAAGCTCAAGAACAGTTCTGGAAAACCCAGAAAGTTTGGTGCCCGCTCGAGCAGGGAAACCGCCGCTCGAGCGGAGAAATCGAGCTCCCAGCATTTTCTGCAGACATGGTTCCCGCTCGAGCGGGGAAGTTGACGCTCGAGCGGGGAGCTATGTAGACAGGCAGTCCGCTCGAGTGGCCGAGTTCACGCTCGAGCTGGAATTGAAGGCGACCAGTACTTTTGCAGACCTAAGGGTCCGCTCGAGCGGGGAAGTCCACGCTCGAGCGGGGACCCTATTTTCTGAAATCCTGTTTTTGCATTTTGTGTTCTGTTTTCCGTTCTCTTTCACTTGCAAGCACTCTTAGGCATATGTTAAGCATTGTAAATGAGTTAATGAGATAATGATAAAGCCTAAAGAGGAATATGTGAATTAAAGAACGGATTGAACTGTTAATGACCCTTTTGTGTTCATGAAATGTGTAGAGTCAAGCTCCAGGGCAAATCCACAAGCCGATCACTGTGAGTAATATCGATATTTGAATGCTTGTGAATGTCCAATTGTTTACTCCCTTTTTAGCTTTATGAATTGCTAATTGGGATTGTGGACGTAAGTCTGATATGTACGCATAAATGGACCCAAGGTCATTTTGATACGCATAAATGGACCCAAGGTCGTTTTGATACGCATAAATGGACCCAAGGTCGTTTTGATAAGCATAAATGGACCCAAGGTCGTTTTTTAAACATGAATGGACCAAAGGTCGTTTTGATGAACATGGATGGACCAAAGGTCGTTTTAATACAAATGTATGGGCCGAAGGCCATTCTGACATGAATGAGTGGGCCAAAGGCCGTTTTGAAATGAATGAGTGGGCCAAAGGCCATTTTGAAATGAATGAGTGGGCCAAAGGCCGTTTTGAAATGAATGAGTGGGCCAAAGGCCATTTTGACATATATGATTGGGCCAAAGGCCGTTTTGACATAATCGAATGGGCCGAAGGCCGTTTCGTCATGAATGTAAATCTGAATGGGCTAAAGGCCAGTATGTACGGAACTATGGTTACTTGAATTAAATTACCCTTATATATGTTAACTATAGATATGAATTGGGCCCAAGGCCATTTGGAAAATGTTGTTCTACGTCTTGTCACATAGATTTTGTAATTGATATTATTCACTGGGCTATCGCTCACACTCATTCATGTCTTTGTAGGTGAGCCAAGAGAGGTCCAGACCCAGCCTCAGTGAAGCCTGTGTAGAACAACCCAAGTTTTGGAGAGTCAGCCCTTGTGTCTCACGCATGAGACCTGTCTTTGCCTTTTTATTATCTAATTTATGTTGTCATGATGGCGAAGACTTTGTGTAATTCTGTGTATAGTTTTGGTGGGTTGACTTGGACTTGTATGATCCCGTTATACAGAACTCATGCTACTATTTTATTGTTGTGAGTTATTAATGTCTACGTATATGGTTGTTTTGATGTGCCATGTAAGCACAGCTCTATGGACAAAGTTTTGATTTGCTTCCGTTTGGCCCCCATTAACTCTGTTAAAATACGTTTGGATCAGTTTGAGGCCGTAGGTAATCTCATGATTACTGGCCGGTTACATCCTTAACCCACGGGGGCGGGTTGGGGTCGTGACAGAGGGCCTCTGTGCTACAGTTCGGACTCTAATTGTCACAGTTCTTAATCTGAACCAAAGAGTTCAAATCCGGCAAATCGTTTTGAGAAAACAGATTTTTAGAAAGAAGTGCCAAACATGGACTGCTTTGCCAGATACAGAGTCGCCACCTAAATATTTTTTAATGGGGGAATTTAGGAAACCCTGACTCGTTTGCCTAAGGCCACGTGTCCGTCATCACCAAAGTTACCTCGGCTCGGGAACTTGGGTACGATTGGGGAAGGTCAGCTATGAGCACCCCCTCTCGCCCAATCCGAAGATCGGCCTTTACTAACCATGATATCTTGTTTTTGAAAACACATGCGTTCTTATTCCGATTAGAAAGCTAGAATTACTATGTGATGCACACAGCAAAACAAGTATAGACTAGATCGCCTAATTTGGAACAAAGCATTGCATATCCGTTTCGTTTAGGAAATGGTTTGAAATTTGCTACTCGCGAGTAGGCTAAAACATGGATTTCAATGAGTCGTTCCAACTCAAACAATCCAACCTTCACCCACAGACATTCAGGCAGTTTATCAATTAAGTATTTAGCCACATGGTAAGCATGCTGTCATGTTAACATTTACACTCATGCGAGATGCTAAAGCATAAATACTTACATCGTACTCCGAGCCGAAACAAAGAACATGTTAGCAATCATGCATGATCCAAGTCCATGTTAAGTGGCTAATGCAACGCATACAGAATGTCACTAGAACAGGCTCGGCTAATCCTAGGATGGCACATGGAATGCAACAAGTAGCACGTATTCAAGTTAGATTTGAAATACTATGCAGTTAGCATGATACGCCGAGCCCGGTGCATGTAATACTGATGAATGATGCACGCATGCATAGCATAAGGTATGCTAATTTAAATATGTCATAATACTAACCATCAAAGCAGGTAAGTAAAAGGGAGAAAGAAGTGGGGGTTGGAAGACATGCACACATGCACCCACACTTATTACAAATTTGCCCTCGCTCGGAGGGACCAAAAGAATAATACAATTTAACTAACCTACAAGCTAATTAAATATTACAGACAATTAACTAGTTAAGCAAATTAACTAAGTTAAGAAAGTAGTAAACAGCCTCAGGAAGAGGGCCTAATGCAATGTGTGCTCGGCTCCGCTCGGAAGTCCACTGCCATGCACAAGCTACCTTTGTTTTCCCTGCTCTGTTCCTCTGATCATTGCACAAATCCCAAGGTGCACTCTATGAACCCTGTGGGATGCCACTGGCCAAGGGAAATGGTCACCGGCCATGAGGGAGTGGTCATCGACCACTGGCTGAGCTCTCGGCCACCAATTGTTGGTCAGTCGGCACTAAAGATGGCCGGCCGGCCAAAGCTTCCTGCAGAATCCTGTTTTGACAGCAGCAGAGGGCAAAACAAGGCATGACAATGCATTTCAAGCAAATGTATGCACTAACACATCCCTTATCATGTTTATGGCTCTAAGGGGTATGGTCTTTGATTTTCGGACCACCTATCGTGCATTTCAATGCGTGATGGCCCAAGAAACCAAGTTATGCATTTTGATTTCAAATGAAATGCGCATCAAACAAACAAATAAAACCCAACCTCTATCATACTCAATTTAAGAGGCAAGGCAATGCATGCCAATGCAATGCAATCTAGGCATGTGAGCTAGCACGCAACATGGGCATGAGAGCAAGTGTGCAAGCTAGCAAACATGCAAAGTGTAATCCTAACCATGCAAACATGCAAGATGCAACATGGACAACATGCTAAGTACAATGCATGCCAAATGCATTACAACCTAAGCATGCAAATATGCAATGTGACAAACATGGAACAAGGCCAAATATCTAACAACACACAAGGCGAGCATGCAACCCTATGCTAGAATGGTCTTAAACCGAAGCGGACAGCTCTTAACCAAGTCCAAAACAGTGGCCATTGCTATGAAAATGAAGGACAATTATACATACAAACATGCATGCAAATGAACCAACATTTAAGCATAAAGAGACAACTCTCAAGCACACTTAAGAGGATGCAAACATGGACAAATGGCACGCATATTAAGCTCTGAAATGCACATGAGGGATGATGCCAAATCAACCTATCAATGCAAGCAAGACATGCAACCAAGCCCAAGGACTTAGGCTCACCAAGGAGGTATTGAACTACCCTTAACAAAACCAAACATGGCATGAATTGAACAACCAAAATCAGAGTTTTAGCATGTTAAAACAAAGCTAAAAACACAATGACATGGCATCCTAGAGGCCTAAACATGATGGCATGCATGAAGGCACAAACATGGAGCATAAGATAACAACCTTATAAAGCATTAAAGGGACATCAAATGCAAGCATACAAGCACACCATGAGGACTAAAATAACATGACAAGTGGTTCCAAACCATTGAATAGTACAAGTAAAGCATGCTAGAGGGGTCAACACTCAAGGCTCAAAAGGGGGATTACATGGTAGCTATACAAAGCAAATCATGGACGACCCAAATGACCCAAAACAGACCTCAAGCACATCAAAACATACATGTAAGCTTCACAAAGCTAAGCCAAAAACATACTAGAAACAAGGCTCAAAGCACAAGGCATGTTAAGGCAATTCATGGCATTACAAGGCATGTATGCAAAGCAAGCATGGTGTGTCCAAACCAAGTAAAAACAGAGGTAAAACATGGCAAAATACTACCAAATACCTACTAAAACATGGCCAACATGGTCTCAAAAATGGTGCTCACACATGAGGCTTAAATGGCACATATTGAAGACAACAAGGAGAGGGGGGAGTCCTCTCCTTCTTGGGACCTTAAACCACTATCCTCACCACTGAAATCCCTCAAGATTTCAGTGGTGAGGAGGCCCAAACAAGGTGGTCCCAGAGCTCACCAAAGATGCACAAAATGGGGGCCAAACAAGGCCTAAGAGGGCCCAAACAACCCCAAACAACAAAACACCCTTAAACAACTATTTTAAGCAATGAAAAACAAGACTTTTATTAGTTATATACAAAGTCTAAAAACAGTTGCAAGATACGTTAAAAAGCTATGCAAAAATGGGGAAAAATGGGGTAAGATTGTTACCCTTGAAGACCTCCTTCAAAAATGGAAGACCAGTAGCTTCCTTAGGTCCAAACCAGTCCAAAAGCTCCAAGAACAAGCCCCTAATGCCTCAGTAACTAAGGTGTAGTGTAATGGTAGGTGTTTGTGCACAAAACTAAGACTAAACACATCTAGACCACTCAAGAGAGGGATAGATATAGGGATAGAGTATGAACAAACCCTAACCCTAAAACTCAAAGCTCTGGAAATTTTGTGTCACCCAGAGGAAGGAGGAGAGGCCTCCTCTTTATAGAAGATCACTCTTGCAAAGCTTACAAAACAAGCTTGGCAAGAGTGAAATCCCTCCATACACGTGTATGGAGGGGGGCAAAGGTGCATGCCAGCTAGCACAGCTGGCATAAAAATATCTGCAAAAGCAGATGCACAGTGATCGGCCAGCCAAAAATGCTATTTTGACAAAATAAATGGCCGACCGACCATCTAGAGTGCCGACCGGCCAAACATCTGGTCGATGGCAAGAAAACACAGGCCAGTGGCCTCAAGCCGTGGCCGGTGATGTGTGGGGATGGCCTACAAGCCATTCCCTGCCCCTCCAAGGCAAAACACAAGTGTTTGGTGCAAAACTAAACACAAAACAGTCGAGTCGAGAGATCCTAAGGCAAGGTGCGTGTCCGAGGCCTTCGGGAACTCGAGACGAACACAAACATGGATGATCACCGAGTGTTCAAACGGTGACGTCTAAGTCTTGAGGACGGTCAAAAATGGGGTGTCTACAGTTGCCCCTCTTTGACAGAACTCGAAAGTCATAACAATGACGGGAGTGAATGTCAAAGCCCAGAGACGACCCATTTTTGACAAGGCCGAAGACTTAGACAAAGCATGCAAGACAATAAAGATATGCGCCCGAAGGCCGGGGCAAAATGCAACTGACAATGCAAGAAGCCGAACATAACTTATGATCATGCAAAGAAAGCTGTAACGAAGCATAGCATGCGACAGTTTTAAGCAATCAAACACAAATCCAACTACATTACAATGCAGAAAGGATGTAAGAGAATTATGTAATTCTCGATACGTCTCACTCGGAGAATACAATACCTGCTCGGTTCGTCTGGTTGCACCAGCCTCAAATGAACCGTACATACAATATCGTGCCTGAAAGAGAAAGAGAACTCAACAGGTGCAATATTGTTAGCAATATGCATGACAATGCGAAACGAATGCAAAATGCTAATGCAATATATACAAAACTATGTATAAATAATGCAAATGATATGCAATGTATTCGAAACAATGCATATGATTTGCAATGCATTTGAAACATGATCAAATCATAAGCAGTTCAAAACCACACAAATGTCATAGAGATGATGGAGATGCAAAGTCCGTCTACCATAGAAAAGGTGCCGCAACCCTCAAACCACAATATCCGCAGTGGAATAGGCGCGTACACATGCAGAACTATGAGTAATGTAGACGGACACAAGAACAAGTAATTGGGTGGGATGACAAAAGTGGGGAATGACCCGCTAACGAAAGAACATGATCCTAAATGCTGGACGCAACAAATTACACTACAATGTAATATATACAATGGATATGGCGCGCGGGCCAAACCAAATCTTGCCTAGGATAGGCATGTACACAAACAAACCGTGTCTAACACAGAAAAGGTGCCGCAACCCTCAAACCACAATACCAGCAATGGAATAGGCGCGTACACATGCAGAACTGTGCTTCAACGCAAAAAGTATGGGCACATACCAGACCAAGCTCAACATGGAAAGGCGCAAGCCATAGATGGATGTGATGCAGTGGATGCATGCAAGCTACAATGCAATATATACAATATGCAATGGATAAGTAGGATACAATGGATAGGGCACGCAGGCCAAACCAAATCTTGCCTAGGAAAGGCATGTACACAAACAAACCGTGTCTAACACAGAAAAGGTGCCACAACCCTCAAATCACAATACCAGCAGTGGAATAGGCGCGTACACATGCAGAACTGTGCTTCAACGCGAAAAGTATGGGCACATACCAGACCAAGCTCAACATGGAAAGGCGCAAGCCATAGATGGATGTGATGCAGCGGATGCATGTAAGCTACAATGCAATATATACAATATGCAATGGATGGGTAGGATATAATGGATAAGGCACACGAGCCAAACCAAATCTTTCCTAGGAAAGGCATGTACACAAATAAACCGTGTCTAACACGGAAAAGGTGCCGCAACCCTCAAACCACAATACCAGCAGTGGAATAGACGCGTACACATGTAGAACTGTGCTTCAACGCGAAAAGTATGGGCACATACCAGACCAAGCTCAACATGGAAAGGCGCAAGCCATAGATGGATGTGATGCAGCGGATGCATGCAAGCTACAATGTAATATATACAATATGCAATGGATAGGTAGGATACAATGGATAAGGCACGCGGGCCAAACCAAATCTTGCCTAGGAAAGGCATGTACATAAACAAACCATGTCTAACACAGAAAAGGTGCCGCAACCCTCAAACCATAATACCAGCAGTGGAATAGGCGTGTACACATGCAGAACTGTGCTTCAACGCGAAAAGTATGGGCACATACCAGACCAAGCTCAACATGGAAATGCGCAAGCCATAGATGGATGTGATGCGGCGGATGCATGCAAGCTACAATGCAATATATACAATATGCAATGGATGGACGTAAATGCAATATTTACAGTCAGATGCATGACATATGTACTATATACAGTGTATGCATGACATATGCACTATTTATTTTTGTTTTGTTTTTTTGAAATACATGATAATGCATGATTTTTTTTGTTGTTTTCCTTTGAAAATGCATGAAAATGTATGATTGTGTTTTTTTTTTTTTTTTGAAAATGCAGGAAAATGTATGAGGGGAAAATGCATGACAAATGCATGTTTTTTTTTTTTTGTTTTTTTTTGTTGTTTTTCGAAATGCATGAAAAGTGCATGATGATGCATGATGATGCAAATGCGTGACAACGCACGTCTTTTGATATGCATGACAATGCACATGATTTTGAATGCGCGACCACGCATGTCGCTTGAAATGCACGATAATGCATGTGAACTCAAATGCGCGACAACGCGTGTCGCTTGAGATGCATGACAATGCAACTTATCAAAAGTCGTTCGGGTACGACAAACACCGAAGGACTTGCACCTTCAGAGGATATAAGGTCTCCTAGACCGAGCGTATTTAAGGTCTCGCCAGACCAAAGAGTGCACAAGACAGTGCAAGTGGAGATTCAGGATTTAAGGTCTCCTAGACCAGAGGATTTAAGGTCTCCCAGACTAGGTGAGTGCACAAGACAGTGCGAGCTAAAGGTGAATGCAAAGGGGAAAATACTCCAACCATGCTGGAATCATGAGAGGAGGAAAAACAAACAATCAGGTGCGCATACGACGCAACCTAAGTCAAATTCCAAACACGCTGAAATAGTGAGAGGAGGTCTAACAATCCGCCCAGCGCGTCTACAACGCAACCTGGGATAAATTCCAAACACGCTGAAATCGCGTAAGGAACGGGACACTCAAACCACGCTGAAATCGTGAGAGGAGGTCCAACAATCCGCCCAGTGCGTCTACAACGCAACTTGGGATAAATTCCAAACACGCTGAAATCGCGTAAGGAACGGGACACTCAAACCACGCTGAAATCGTGAGAGGAGGTCCAACAATCCGCCCAGCGCGTCTACAACGCAACCTGGGATAAATTCCAAACACGCGGAAATCGCGTAAGGAACGGGACACTCAAACCACGTTGAAAATCGTGAGAGGAGGTCCAACAATCCGCCCAGCGCGTCTACAACGCAACTTGGGATAAATTCCAAACACGCTGAAATTGCGTAAGGAACGAGACACTTAAACCACGCTGAAATCGTGGGAGGAGGTCCAACAATCCGCCCAACGCGTCTACAACGCAACTTGGGATAAATTCCAAACACGCTGAAATCACGTAAGGAACGAGACACTCAAACCACGCTGAAATCGTGAGAGGAGGTCCAACAATCCGCCCAACGCGTCTACAACGCAACTTGGGATAAATTCCAAACACGCTGAAATCGCGTAAGGAACGGGACACTCAAACCACGCTGAAATCGTGAGAGGAGGTCCAACAAACTATCAGGTGCGTGCCC
The DNA here is from genome assembly GCA_036172215.1 of Camellia granthamiana. NCBI lineage: Eukaryota > Viridiplantae > Streptophyta > Magnoliopsida > Ericales > Theaceae > Camellia > Camellia granthamiana. The sequence continues at coordinate 702,583 of JAXFYN010000086.1, forward strand.
GGCGCAACTTGAGAAAGTCTCGGAGGACAACGATCCCAAACGCTGCTCAGCGTAAAAGGATAAACGATAGAAGATAACACAAAATGCAAATAAATGCCAGTAAGGTGTGCATGACAATACAAGTGAAAGAGTGCATAACAATGCGGGTGGAAGGGTGCATAATATTTGAAGCATACTTGATCTTGCGCTTGAGGTAGAGGCACACTCATACTTCGGAGCATTGACAAGACTTGACAAGGTACATCCGGAATGCAATCTCGGAACTTACTGAAGTTGAAACAAACTCAAATACCTGACATTTTCCCTCTTTTCTTTTGCTTTGCAATCTGGAACCTATATAGCTTTAGATAGGTCCTGGTTTTACTGTTCTCATGTGACCTGGGTTGAACCCTGCATTTTTATGAAAGAACAGATCCTATTTTGCACAAATGTAGAGAATGGCACAGCACTCGGAGCGTAAAACGATTTTATTTTTGAAATTGAGAGATGAGTTCTTGACTGGGGTATTGAGCCTACGACTGAACACAGCGCACTACGACTCAACAACGAAAAACAAAAGGTAAACAACCTAAACACATTGAGTAACACTCGAAACGACTCAAAACAAGAATCGAGATAAAACAAAAAGACACGACACTCAGACATGCACAGGGAGCCTGTTTCTCTGGGTATTGTTTCCCACCCTTTCTCATTTGTGATTCTCACATCATTCGGCCCTCAAGCTCGGCTTTTCTCTCAAGACCCTTTTCCTCACTTTTTCTCTCAGCGCACATCTCTCTATTCTTCAATCTCTCATTTTTTATCCCTCCCCTGGGTGGTTGATGGATAAACAGGAAGTTGCGGGCTCTTGCCCCTAGCATTATGCTAGATTCTCTTCTTCTGTTCACAACAGTGAACTTTCCCGTAGAGGGGTTGCACTACAACTGGGTGTGTAGCAAATCTGCAGCTGACATCGGCTGACGATGTTCTGCTGGGGAGTTTGGACATGATCAAATGTGTCCAGACGAGGGAGTGGAATATCTCGATCCATTCCAGTTCATGCTTCGCACTTGGCTTGATACCTCGTTACTTGAAGGATGTGAGAGCTTTCTGCCCTTTACTGACAGCTTCAGTTGTGCCCTTTCTGGCAGGTAGAGTGCCCTTCTTGGCAAGTATGGTGCCCTTTCTGCCAAATGCATTGACAATAGGGAAAAGACAGGAAGCCTGACTCAACTGTGCCCCTAATTCATCATTTTGACCATTTTTTTTTTTTTTGCTTCTGCTAAAACAATTTTAACCAAAATGAGAGTTAGATTAACACGCTTGTTCAATTTTCTGATTTGAAATCATGCAAGTTAGGCTATGAGCACTGAAAATTTTCCTTTTTTGGGTCCAAGAAATGGTCCAGTTTTGAAAAATGAAATACTTTTCGAGAAAATCAGTCAACCTCAGTAAAAATTCTCAAAAACTATTTTTGCAAACGGCCATTGCTCGACGAGCACGAAACCTACTCTTGAGATGCACAACCTCAAATCCAAAACAATGCAAAATTGCCCCTTGTCGGCAACTGAAAGTTGCCCCTTGTTTGAATGGCACCGCAGCACAATGCATGGTAACGGAAAGTTGCCCTTTGTCTGAATGACACCGCAGCGCATTACAATTAGTCCTCAGAATGACGATCACAACCGAATTCTCGGATACAGAAAATGCAAGGATGATCAAAACCATTACATGGACACAATCGAATTGAAAGTGTTTGTGGCTGGACTTCTGAGTGAAGTTGCCTACGTATCCCACAGATGGGAATCAAGCCTTACGTAGTTCGGGTTAAGGTACACTCGGGTATTAACCTCTCCTTTTGCGCTCTAACTTTTGCCAAGGCCGCCTTTCTGGGTTTTCGACCTTGCGAGCTCTGTTTTTCTTTTATTTTCAATTCTTTTCTTCTTTTTTTTTTTCTTTCATTTTCTTCTTTTTTCTTATTTTTCTTCTTCTTTTTTTTTCATTCTTTGCATTTTTCTTCTTTCTTTTTTTTTTCTTTTCTTGCTCTAACTTTTGCCTGGGTCGCCCTTTCGGGTTTTCGACCCAACGAGCCTCTCAAGGGTAAAAGTGTAGCTTTGTCCATGTCAAATGGTTTTGAGATCCTGAAGTCATCTGAATCCAGGAGAATGGCTGCTGTTCGCTGACGATGCAGGAGTCCATCCAATGGGGTCTGAATTGCCCCCAGTGTTGCGGATAGGAACTCAGTTGTCCTTCAGCAATACTTTCTTTTTTCCTCCCTTCTGGGATTTGTCATTCTTGCCGATCTTCATCTTTGACTCTTCGAGCACATTTGAAATTCTTTTGCCCCTAGTTCAAAGGGGTGCTTCTGATCTAGCTTTGCAAGCTTCTTTTGACCTTCTAATCTTCTTGATTCGACTTTCCTGGCCTCTTATTCGAGGGCTGCTTCAAATCTGACTACACAGGCCTCACATTGTGGTTGACCGTTGAACATTCTGAATACAAGTTCAAAGTTTGAAAGCAAGGGGGCTGAGTCTTGAGGCTGAGAGCGATCCTAGGCTGCACAATCTCAAGAGTGATTCCACACAGGTCTTCGCAGGATCGCGCAAAACATTTTTTGAAATCTTTTAAGAAAGTGACAAATCGCTCGCGCTGAAGATAGTATGGGGCCAATCTGGATCAAGCTAGGATCCTTCTCAGTACTCACATTAACAAGCATGATCTCATTCATTAAGGGCCTAGCATGCCTCTCTTTCTCTCAATTGATCAAATTTTTGCAAAACTCGAGGAATTCCTTCCTCTTCGTTTTCACCACAGTGTTAGAAAAAGTTTTGAAAAACTTAGGTCAATGCAATAATTTCAGAGCACAAAAGAGTAGGTGGAATGCACTGCCGTTTCATTCAAGCTTCTGGCATAACTGGCGCAAGGCGGAAGCAAACACAAGAGTGTGAAAACTGCTACTGTTTCATTGAGACCTGTTGGTACAATTGGCTCTTCGGCAGGAACAGACTCAAAAGAAAGCAAAAAGACAAACACAAAACAAAAATAGTGACGTCCGAGGTAACACCCCCGGAATCACCCGACTCTTATACAACAGGACTGACTCGATACAACAAGACAGACCTGAAACAAATGGACTGACTCAGTACAAAAGGACTGACTCAAAACAAAACAACAAGACTGACCCAATACCCAAGTCAGAATGTAAAATAACCAGCATTCGTAAAATCCTCAAAACAGTGCGTGCCATACGCCATATCTGGAGTAAACCGAGCGCCATCCGCAGGTGGTTTATCCCCCGATCACATAGTCACATTATCCCCCACAAGTTCACTGATCCAGTGCCGATAGACTTTGCAGGACCCAGCGGAACGATGACCTTGTTATCAATCATATCTTGTATTTCATGGCGAAGACGGTAACAACTATCAGTGTCGTGGCTGACTCGTTGATGGAAGGCACAGTACTTGGCTGGATCATGGGAGGGGGGAAGTTTATCTGGCAGTGGCTACAGCTCCAGGGGTTTTAGATCCCCCTTTCTAATCAGGACCCTCAAGGCCGCTGATAGAGACATGTACAGTGAGGTGAACACCCTCTGGCCCCGAGGTGGGTGTTTTGAGGTTTGTGGAGTTTTGCTGGATGCACTAGCAAAGGGATTGACAGGCGCTGATTGGGCTTGCTGATCTCTTCCGAGCACGGGATTAGGGCTGAAAGGAACATTCCTGGTACAACGACCCTTTTCCCGGCTTGCCCCTTGATTCAAACTGCCCCCAACTTGAGTGGCGAAAGTGTCATCCACAGCCTTTGCAACAACTGCAATTACTTGCTGTTTGTTCAATCCTTCGACTTTCAAGGCCTCAACGGCCCACTGAAGATGTTCATGGGGACTAATGCTTGCCCTTGCCTTGTTCTTATCATTGGCCTCCACTTTGCTAAGAGATTGGCCTTCTCCCAATGCAGCCCGTCCCAAGGTTAGGGAGCCTTTTGACATGAACTCCCTGGTATGTGATGCGGTTGATGACGGAGCCAAAACCCCAAAGGCCAGATCTGCCACAGTTCTCTGAAGATCTTCGATCATTCTCATTAGCTCAGAAGTAGTGGGTTCATGGGTTTGGGATGATTGGGGTTCAGATGCACCCATCATGCATAAGTCCATGCTTTCCGGGATAAACACCTCAGGCTTGGGTAGATGGGCCGGGGTGATGTATACGCTGGGGTCGTAGGTGGGTGGCAGTATATGGATGAGGTTGAGATGTAGAGGTGACGGGTCAGTACTAACCTGAGGTCCTTTTGGTGGAGCTAGGGTCTCTTCGTCAATAAGATCCTGAATCTTATGACGGAGGCGGATGCAACGGTTTGTATCATGACCATGCTGTTGATGATAGGCACAGTATTTAGCTGGGTCATATCTTGGTGGAAGAGGGTTTGGAAAGGGTTGGGGTTCTAGGAGTTCTAGGTACCCTTTTTCTCACAGCTTTTTCAAAGCTTGAGAGAGACTCATGTAAAGAGGATGGAATTTTCGGGCTTGGGGCCGAGTTGAAGTGGTTAGTTTTTGGCCATTGAGGGAAGTGGTGATAGTGTCTACTTCTGAGCATTTCGTAGCTGTGCTACCATCAGTAGTAGCATTGGAACTGCGAGCAACATTCCTCTTCAAAGGCTCATTATCTTCTGCAAAGATCCCTGGTCTGATGGCATTTGAACCCCCATTTCATGAAGGGCTGGAAAGGTAAACAGAGGTAGAACGACCATCTTTTGTAGCAACATGCCATGCAGATTCCGAACAATCATCCTGATCTGATCCTTGTCGGAAGGCCTTGTAGTGATCATTGAGGCCTTTGCTCTCCATCTCGTGACGAACTCTGAGAAACCCTCTTTTGGCTCTTGGCGGGTGACTTCAAGATCACGAGTCGTGACCTCAATCTGTGTGTTGTAGGAGTACTGATCACTGAAGGCCTCAGCCATCTCTTCCCAATTCTGTTTCACAGAGTTCTCCAATTTCGCATACCAGATTGCGGCTATCCCAGACAGGGTTCGGTCGAATAATGACAGCTTCTGGGCTGTGGTCAAACCCATTGGCCTCAGGATATCAGAAAACAGTTGGAGGTGCACCATTGGGTCTTCAGAGCCATCGAATCGATCGATATGTGGCATCTTGAACTGATCCGGCAATGTCACCACTGAGTCAGTATAACCATCCTCTATGTCCGGAATGGATTTCATGCCTTGAGCCTTCTTGAACAGCTTTTCAAGCTTGCTCACTTTTAGTGCCGTTGGATCCGTCTCGAACTCAAAAGGGGAGTCCGGTAGGCTGATGGGTGTCTTGGGTAGCTGGGGTAGAACCGGGGGCGGAGCTGGCCCGACTGGAATGTCCGTATCATCCTGGGCGGAGCTAGCATGCAACATGGGCATGAGAGCAAGTGTGCAAGCTAGCAAACATGCAAAGTGTAATCGTAACCATGCAAACATGCAAGATGCAACATGGACAACATGCTAAGTACAATGCATGCCAAATGCATTACAACCTAAGCATGCAAATATGCAATGTGACAAACATGGAACAAGGCCAAATATGTAACAACACACAAGGCGAGCATGCAACCCTATGCTAGAATGGTCTTAAACCGAAGCGGACAACGCTTAACCAAGTCCAAAACAATGGCCATTGCTATGAAAATGAAGGACAATTATACATACAAACATGCATGCAAATGGACCAACATTTAAGCATAAAGAGACAACTCTCAAGCACACTTAAGAGGATGCAAACATGGACAAATGGCACGCATATTAAACTCTGAAATGCACATGAGGGATGATGCCAAATCAACCTATCAATGCAAGTAAGACATGCAACCAAGCCCAAGGACTTAGGCTCACCAATGAGGTATTGAACTACCCTTAACAAAACCAAACATGGCATGAATTGAACAACCAAAATCAGAGTTTTAGCATGTTAAAACAAAGCTAAAAACACAATGACATGGCATCCTAGAGGCCTAAACATGATGGCATGCATGAAGGCACAAACATGGAGCATAAGATAACAACCTTATAAAGCATTAAAGGGACATCAAACGCAAGCATACAAGTACACCACGAGGACTGAAATAATATGACAAGTGGTTCCAAACCACTGAAATAGTGCAAGTAAAGCATGCTAGAGGGGTCAACACTCAAGGCTCAAAAGGGGGATTACATGGTAGCTACACAAAGAAAATCATGGACGACCCAAATGACCCAAAACAGACCTCAAGCACATCAAAACATGCATATAAGCTTCACAAAGCTAAGCCAAAAACATGCTAGAAACAAGGCTCAAAGCACAAGGCATGTTAAGGCAATTCATGGCATTACAAGACATGTATGCAAAGCAAGCATGGTGTGTCCAAACCAAGTAAAAACAGAGGTAAAACATGGCAAAATACTACCAAATACCTACTGAAACATGGCCAACATGGTCTCAAAAATGGTGCTCACACATGAGGCTTAAATGGCACATATTGAAGACAACAAGGAGAGGGGGGAGTCCTCTCCTTATTGGGACCTTAAACCCCCATCCTCACCACTGAAATCCCTCAAGATTTCAGTGGTGAGGAGGCCCAAACAAGGTGGTCCCAGAGCTCACCAAAGATGCACAAAATGGGGGCCAAACAAGGCCTAAGAGGGGTCAAACAACCCCAAACAACAAAACACCCTTAAACAACTATTTTAAGCAATGAAAAACAAGACTTTTATTAGTTATATACAAAGTCTAAAAACAGTTGCAAGATAGGTTAAAAAGCTATGCAAAAATGGGGGAAAATGGGGTAAGATTGTTACCCTTGAAGACCTCCTTCAAAAATGGAAGACCAGTAGCTTCCTTAGGTCCAAACTAGTCCAAAAGCTCCAAGAACAAGCCCCTAATGCCTCAGTAACTAAGGTGTAGTGTAATGGTAGGTGTTTGTGCACAAAACTAAGACTAAACACACCTAGGTACATAATGCACCCTCTCTTTGTGTTACATTTCAATGAGTTGTGGCAAATTGCCCGGCACTCATTTCATAAGGTACATAATGCACTACTTTATGTATTGCTCATTTCCCTCTGCATACCATTCATCTTACATCGCACTGTTTTGTGCAACCTATATCGCACTGTCATGTGCACTTTGAATTCGCACTATCTTGTGCATTTCCCTCTATCACACTGTCTTGTGCAAACTTCCATCACACTATTTTGTGCATTTAACCAACATCGCATCTTCCATAACACTATTTTGTGCATTCACTTGCATCGCACTGTCTTGTGCACCCACCTCACACTGTCTTATGCACTTGCATCGCACTATCTTGTGCACCCTGTATCGCATTATTTTGTGCACCCTATACCGCACTATCTTGTGCACCTTGTATTGCACTAATTTGTGCACCCAGTATTGCACTATCATGTGCACTTTGAATCGCACTATTTGGTACATTCACCCCGTATCGCACTATATTGTGCACCTTGTATTACACTGTCTTGTGCTCCCATATCACACTGTCTTATGCAAACTTGCATAGCACAATTTTGTGCAGTCATTCACCTCGCACTGTCTTGTGTAACTTGCATCACACTGTTTTGTGCATTCACTTGTATCGCATGGTCTTGTGCATTCACCTCACGTTGCAGTGTTTTGTGCACCTCACTCACACTGTCTTGTGCATCTTGCATTTGCATTATCCTGTGCACTTTGTATCGCACTGTTCTGTGCACCTGTATCGTACTGTTTTGTGCACCTCACCTGCACTATCTTGTGCACGCACTTGGGTCTAAGAGACCTTAAATCCTCTAAAGGTACAATTCCTTTGGTGTTTGTCGTGCCCGAATGACTTCAAGTGGTCTGGTATAGTTGCTTAACTTTGTTTGTGGTGAGTTCCTAGGAGATCAACTAAGACGGTGGAAACTAGAGTTCAAATGGCTGAGACCTAGAATGCAAAGGGTCAGAATTTCAGAGACTAAAGTCTGGTTTAAATACCCAGGGGTGTATCCTCAGCTTGAAATCTATATGGCAACCCCATAGGTTGAGGTAGCTTGTATGTGCCTCAATTCTGGATACTGAACCAGCCTAATCTGTCACCCTATTGGAGAATAGGGAAAGTTGCAAACATAGCCAGGGAGAAAAGTAGTACTTGTGGTTTGGAAGCGCAAAGTGTAGAAAGAAGAGAAAGATCCCCAGTAGCATGAGGTGACTCATTGCCAATTGCCCCTGTAAAGGCACCACTTCTTAGCTGCATCATCATATCTATTAGTATCTAATACTGTTATCACATTGCATTTATTGCATGCATCTACTGCATTATTCATTACATCATACCATTTTTATCGCCTGTATCATTTCCATGTTAAGCTTAGTTTGGCATGTGCTCATACATTTCCCTCATTGAAATATAGTTATGTCATGTGTAAGTACCCATGCTACGCTGAGGCCAGTATTGAGGGTGTCAACACCTTTTCTGTGTTAGACGTGGTTTGTTTTATGTCCATGCCTTTTCTAGGTAAGATATGGTTCGGCTTGCACCCCGCTTCCATTGCATGGTACTTTGTGTTGTTATATTCAGCATTTAGGATTATTATCTTTTCCCAGCAGATCATTCCTCACTTATATCATACCACCCAATTACTTGTATTCTTTCTGCGAAACACATAGTTATGCATGTGTCCGTACCCTTTTCACGTTGAAATATGGTTCTGTTATAAGTAAGCATCCATGCTGCGCTGAGGCCAGTATTGAGGGTGTAGGCACTTAGCCTGTGTTAGGCTCCGTTTGGCTGTGCCCACTTCTTTTCTGTGTTAAACGCAGTTTGTTTTGCATCCCCATCCTTTTATGGTATTTGTGTGGCAAGTACTGCTCGTGGTTTAATGATTTCATTGTATATCATTTGCATTGTTTCGTTACAATGTGTATCATTTTGCATCCTACCCCTGAACTACGCTAGTTTGATTCCTTACAAAGGGACATGTAGGCAACCCTCGAGTTCAACCAACTACATCTGCATTTTGTTTGTTTGCCCAAGTCTTACGACCTTGTCAAAATGGGTCGTCTTTGGGCTTTGACATTTACTCACGTCATTTCATGACTTCGAGTTCTGTCAAAGAGGGGCAACTGTAGACACCCTATTTTTGACCGCCCACAAGACTTGGGCGCCTCAGGCTAATCACTAGATGATGAAAGTTATGTTATATAAATGTTCAATTTCTTCAGCAAGAAGAGCTTCTAAATCCCAACCTTACACCCCATTTTGACCAAAACCATTTTAGACCAAAACTATATTAGGCCTTAAAACCCTCTTTTTCAAAATATTTTGTTTAAATGTTTCTACGATGTTCCGAGGCTCGTATTTTGTTTAAAAGTTTCACTATTCGATAAACCAAGCAAGGACAAAGTGGAAATAAATGAAAAGGAGTTGAACTCTTTGAAAAATCTTTAAACCTCTTATTTATAGGATTGGATTTGAAGAAAAATAGAGGAGAGAGAAGAAAACTAGTTGGGGAAATAGTTGTGCATGAAACCGTTAAGAGAGAATTGAGCAGCCTACACTAAATTAGGCCTATCTCTTTGAACACTTAGACTTTGGTTATGAGGCCACCACCATTAGAAAGTGGACTTCTGGGGGCTTCAATTTAGACTCAAGAATCTGCTAATGCCGGTTCTGGATAAGGGAGATATGGCCGTTTGAAGTTAGGTATCCATCCGGTTAAGATAGAAATGAGCAACCTTTACTAAAATAAGCATATATATTTTTACACTTATAATTTAGATGTGAGGTCACCTCCATTGGAAAGTAGAGTTTCGGGGCTTCAATTTAGATTCAAGAATGACCTGAAACCGAGTCTAGATGAAGGAGATATACCCATTTGAATTTGGGCCTAGAAGCATATTTTTGTGGCCGACAGCCCACTATTTGTGGACGGTCGCCCACTACTTCTGGCCTGTAGGCCACTTGTGTAAAACCCAAATATTTGTTGCCAGCTATCCCCCAAAAGCTCTAGCTGTTCCTATATAGATATTTCCGACCCAAGAGGCTGTTTTTCTATATATACCAAGCTAACCCTCTTGTTTTTAGGTTACAAAAAAATTCCTTAAGGACCAAAACTTGAAATTCTCTCTCTATCTCTATCTTGCAACACACACACACCTTACCCAAACACTTCCTAAATCAATATTGGAGCTCTCCTTATTGAGATTATTGAATCCAAATTTCAGCCCTTGAGAGTGAGAACTTGTGGGTTTGTTAACAAAAAAGTTACCTTACTTCAAGAGGTATAATTTTGAGCATCTTTACACTACTTGTTTTCTATCTTTTCTTGCTGATTTTGAACTATTTTTACACTATTTTTATGGGCTAAAACTTATGGTTTAAGGCCATTAAAGGTAGAGAGGTTGACTACCCTTCTTTAAACCTTGCTTTTTAGGCCTTTGCCCTTGTGTTTCCCATTTTTTTTATCAACTTTTGTTGAGCTTTTTACCACTGATGTTCAGAGGTTTTCAGAGGCTAAAAAAATGGTTTTGAAGTCCCAAAAATAGAGGGGTTAGCCACCCTTCCTTTGGCTTGTTTACTAGCTTAAATTCTCCATTATTTTAGTTTATTCTTTTAGCTTCTTTTACCTCAATTCCAGCACTATTTTAACTTCATTTAGGACAATTTTTATGTGTTAGTTTTATTTGTACTTTGTATAGCATGCTTGTAGTGTAATGGTCCTCATAGGCTTGGTGGTTTAAGCCTTAGCCGCCAACTTATTTGAGTTGATAGTGTTTATTTCTTGCTTTCCATACATGTTTTCATCTCTAATCGCCTCTGCAACCTCCCTTCTTTCTTGGCTCTTTCTTTCCTTTGAAAGTTATTTCAAGCTACTTGTTTGTTTAAGTATGAGATTGAGGTATTGTTCTTAATGGTTTAATCCTTTTGGGGGTTCATTACCAATGGCATGACACTTCTCTCATGCCTAAAAACAACACTTGGTTTGGTGCTCTTTTCCATTAGAGGACTTAAAGCTCACTTTTGGACTCAATTGATTAAGGAATGGTTGGTAATTAAAATGAAGTAACAAAATTGGGACTAAAAATGATGCAAGATAATAAGTAATTGGGTGTTCAATCGGACGTTAATTGAACACATTGAGACTTGAGGCATTTCAATACTTGCTAGTGATGAAATGGTTCAAATTTCCAAGGTCAACCACTTCCCTTGATCAATCCATGATATGGAGGAGATTTGAGAGTCTTTTATGTTGAATTTATTGAAATTGTACACCTTGGTTCATAGGCCATCATGCAATGAAATTGCATCGATTGATGGCTTGTGAATTAAATTTACCGCTCCTTTGAGTTGTTTGATGACAAGGAGAGGTAAGGTATACAAACATCCTTTGAGAATACTTTGTTTGTGCTTTGTTTGCTCTCTATTGCAGTAGGAGGGACCAAACTCCATTGGCCGGCTAGCCACTTTTTCTGGCCGACAAGCCAACTTTTTTTGGATGGCAGGCTTCCTTTGGTGGCCGGCCAGCCATTACTTCTGGCCTACCAGCCACTTTTACAAAACTAGGCAGTGTACTTTTGGAACAGAACAGAGTTGATTCTAAGGTAAAAAGCAGTGCAAGTGTTCTAACTGTGCAATAGAGGCATTCTGGCAACAGAACAATGGCTTTTCAATTGGAAATCCACGTGCATGCATACATATTCCTCGCTTCCCGGGGCTGATTAGTTAGCTTAGTTACTTCTTTTATGTTGTATTCGTGATGTAATTAAATTAGTTCATGTTGTATTCGTGTATTTGTGATGTAATTAAATTAGTTCATTCTAAATTGTAACTAATTAAATAGTGTAATTAATTAGTTAGTTCATAGAATAATTAATTGTTTAGAATAGTTAGTTAGTTTATTCGCTTTGTAATATTAGTTAATTCATTTTGTAATAGCTAGTTAATTAGCTTAGCTAGTTAGTTTATTTGGACCCTCCTGCGCGAGGGAAAACAATGTAATAATGTGTATGTCTTCTAACTCCACGTCTTGCGCCCTTTTATTTATCTGCTTATGATGGTTAGATTAGGGTATCATGTTTCGTTTAGCAAACTTCATGCTTTGCATCCACTTGTATTGCATGCATTGAGGCTCAGTTCATCATTCTAACTTGCATTGTTATTGCTTAAATTCTCTGAATATGTGCTTAGACTGCATGCTATCAAATTGATTCACATGTTATGTTAAGTAGTTGAGCCTATTTAGACTGCATATCGCATGTGTTGCATTAGTCATGTCGCATAGTTAGGAGCATGCATTTTTCTAACTCTTTATCTTTTTCTTTTTGGGTTGGAGTACTAGGTGAGTTTTTGCTTGTTTTAGCATAATTGCATGAGTGTAGTTGTTAAACATATCAAGCATGTTTACCATGAGGCTGCGTGCTTAGTTGATAAAATGTTTGAATGTCTGTGGATGAAGGCTTTTTGCTTGAATTGGAATGTTTTGATGAATGTACATTTAATCCCAATTTTTCAAGTAGCACATTCACAAACAATTTTAAAAAACAAACATGTAATAAAAAACAAACATGTAATCCAATGTTCCAATTTTTGCAAATTAGTCTATACCTTATGTGCGTCACATAATAAGTTAGCCTAATAAAACCGAAACAAGAACATATAATGTAAATAAAAATCACGATCATGATTAGTAAAGGCCGATCTTTGATCGGGCGAGCGGGGGTACACAATTCATGACCTTCCCCTCTCGTCCCTAAGTTCTTGAGCTAAGACAACTCTTGGTGATGACGGACACGTGGCCTTTGGCACGAGTCTCGGGTTTCTTAAATTTCCCAAAAATATTTAGGTTGCGACTCTGTATCTGGCAAAGCAGGCCATTTTTGGTATTTAGATTCAAAGTTGATTTTCCAAAAGATTTGTCAGTTTGACGAGATCATGGGTATACATAGGTGGAGAGTTGATTTCCCAACCAAGATAGAGAACTTTCGTCGAGAGTTCAATATCCCAACCAACGTCCATATCAGACTCACTGGCGAGAATGACTCAATCATGCCAGGGAACAATTACATACTTTTCCCCATGGTATCCTTCGTAGATGGTGGAATCAGATCCCCTCCTTAACATTTTATTCTGAGAAATTATGAACTTCGACAAACTAAACCCCATGTAACTAGCCATTAACACCTTCCGTATCATCAACTTGCCGAGTTAAACCACTGACATAGGGCCAAACTAACCTTGAAGGACGTTCAGTACTATTACACCATGTGTGCCCTTCAGTCTAAGAATGACACCTTTTATTACCTAAAACTAAGATCCACAGCCTATAAGCTGATAGCCGACCTTCCACACTCCAACAAGGCTATTGGGGAAGACTATCTCATTGTCTCAGGTAACTGAAAATTTGTTCTAGACAACAGCCTACGCCTATACCCTCTGCCTAGAAGCATCCTAGGTGACCATAAGGGTAAGTCACACTTAGAACATACACTTATCATTCATCTTAATCTAGTATTTCATACTTAACCAGATTTCTAATCATTATTTTTTGTGTTGCAAAGCTCCCCCTACCTAGCAAGTCCTTTTGAAAGTCTTATGTCCTTAAAGCCGACGTTTAACGGCTCTTGGACCTACCCCTGAATCAACAGAAAACCACTTCTTCTTAACTACATGACCTACATACAAGTTACCTTTCTCTAACATCCCATCAAGGAGTAGAACTCCTCCATCTACCATAACCCCAATTGCTTTATCTCGCCCAAATCAAAGCTCAACTTCATATCCAACCAACCAACCATCTACCTTGGCGCTGTCTCTGCACTTCGATTTACCAACGCCAATGCCAACATCAACCCTCCAATGTCCCTATAGCTAGAACCAGAAGTAAGAAACACTGAGGTTCTGAACCGACAGTGTACAATCCAACAAACACACTAATCGCCCTTCCAGCCTTTAAACTTGGTGCCAGTGTAACAATTGTTGCTATCTCGAAAGAAATGGCACGTTGAGCAATAGTAGTTGAAGATCTCCTAGATGGCATACCCGACGTAGTCACCGTTCAATCTACCCTATCTCTACCCTTTGTTTAGAAACAAAAAAAGGGTCAAAAAAGCAAAGGGAAAAGCCAAAGTGACAATCACTTCTTCTGATGAAAAGAAGGACCCAGAAGACAGCATCCTCATCTCCAAGATGGAGAAAATCGAGAAGAGGCAAGACTTAGAATCTACAGAGGCTCCAAAGCTCAAATGGTTTCGTACCTTGGCTCCTGAGGTCTTAGAGGATGACTCATGGTTCCCCGAGATCATACTCAACAATTGACCTTTAAAGGTCAAAGACAACACCTAAAAAATTTGGAAGTCGTTGCTATGCTCTCCACTGCCATGCTTCTGCCTACCAATATGGCTACCATCAGTGAGTACAACGAGTACGAGCACATTTCCATGATGATACGAAGCTGCATTCTAGTAAAACTCTTTCATTTTTCTTTCCACTATTCAACACGTAGAAATTTTTTGCTCTTCTAACACTTTGTTCCTTTTGCATTTCGTCCAACATGGCCACTCCTTGGCCCAACACGAACTAATGAAGAAAGACCTTACAAAGAAGACCTAAGAGGTTACCAACTTCCTTTATCAGTTGAACAAATCCGAGGCCATCAAAAAAAAGCTACTAAACAAAGTAAAGGCCGCTAGGAATGCTGAGCAAATGCCAAGACTGCAGCTCTAGTCGCTAAAAAGATAGTCGCTCATGCCGAAAACAAGCTGGTTGAGGCCTTGGCCAAAAAAAAAACAAGAAATTGAAGAAGCCAATGCCAAAGCGTATGAGGAGGGCCAAACGGCCGTCAAAGAGGCCTACAAGAAGCAAGTCAACATTGCCTGCAACAGAGGCTATGTTCTTGACTGGAGTGCAGCAATGAAAGAACTTTCAGTCCTCGAAGACTCACCACATCAAGATCTGAACAAGTTAAAACTGCTATTCCCCCGTTTCCCAGCCTAATCTGAGGAGGAAGATGAAGAAAAGGAAGCTGCTGCTGCTGCTACTGCTACTGATGTTAGGGCCAAGTCCCTCACTCTCAATGACCAAGTCTTGGACCTCACTAGAGACGACAACGAAGTTTCCAAGAGCACTTCTTCGAATAGCAAAGAGACTGACAAGTCTGGGGCCAAGAAGAAAAAAACCGACAAGAGCATTGACGAATTCCTAAAAGAAATGGATAAGGAGATCAGTGACACCGAAGCCAATGTTATTGCCACCCTAATCGTCGAGTCTGATGCTTCTACTGCAACTCAAGAGGAGCTCAACACTGATGAACCAATATCCCAAACTTAGGATTTTTTCTTTTTTTTTTTTTTCTTTTTTCTTTCAGTTGTACTTTTCCTTTTTGTCTGGAACAATCTTTGTTTTTCAAGACCGAAGTGCCTTATGGTGTAATTGGACAACTTTTACTTTATGAATGAATGTCATGTCTTTTCCTCAAGTGTTGTCTCTATACTAACGAATGTCTTCCATTTGTTGTATCTTCAAAAATTTTCAAATGTAACGTCTTAGATCAATATGCCATCTCAGGTAATCCAGGCAATCTCAGACTACGTCACCTTGAACATAACTGATCAATCTTTTGAAAATTTCACCAAGTGTTACTCTTTTCAAATCCCAAGTCACAAATTCAAACTTAAATTACAATTTCAGACTTATCTCATCTCGACTCTCTAACTTACATTCATATTAAAGAGTCAACATCCCAATTTTGGCTAAGTTTTACAAACTTAGACAACCATGTTTGATGTCATCGTGTTTAGTTTATCTAAACAAAACACTTAAGGCTTAACCTTAGTGCACCTATTTCACAGTACTAACTACCTTGGCTTTTCATTACAAACTAATCAGGTCGGCTGTCTGACGTTATTGCCCCCTAGGCAAAGGCATGGTTGGTTTCGTTCCGTTTCTCATTGAAACATAATTTTAACTTAGATCAGCTTTGCCATCATGACAGGCCTAAATTAAACGTTCAAGTTTCTCGTTGAAACATCACATCAGCCTAACATTGTTTTCCTTTTTAACGATCATACAAGTTTCAACAATAATTTGTAACGAACAAATTCGAGCTAAAATTTTATTGATCAGTACTTCGGCTAATAACCTTCTAAGTTACATCAAAATAAAAGAAAGAAAACTAATGGAAGAAAAAATTTAGATTACTAGTGTTCCATAGTTTTGGCAATAGCTTGCCATCACAATCTTCAAGCCAGTATGTTATTGTGCCGGCAACCGAGATGATCTTGTACGGTTTTTCCTAGTTTAGGCCAAGTTTGCCTTCCTTGGCCAAGATGATCTTGTACGACAATCGAGATTATGCAAAGTAAAAATGCAGACTGTCATGAACATGAATAAGCATGAATGATTTGAGTAAAATCAAGTACAAAGTGTGCAAGAACAGAGTGTAATGTGTTTCAAACTTCTAGGGGATCAGAAACATATGCATTACTCAAGTGCAAGAATTTAAAGACATAGAGTATAAAAGAAACTGAAATTAAAAGTAAGGGTTTGAAGGACTTATAGGTCAAGAGTGCAAAAACAAAGGCTGGAGTCTTGTTTGCCGAAGGGAGACTACCACTTTAATTGGAGCAGAGCAACAGAAAGGTCACTGGAGTAGGTTGAACGGAGTGATTGCAAAGAGCTTTGAATGGATAATAATGAAAGTTTGGGAGAGGTTTAGAGAGATAAAGAGAAAGTCTGATGGTGGAGAGAGAGACATGTCGTGAAAGTGAAGAGGCAGAGAGAGAGAGAGAGAGAGAGAGAGAGAGAGAGAGAGAAATGATTTTGATAAATGTGGAACAATGGCAAACGAAATGATTCAAACATTTGGGAAGAGGTGCCCACGTTGATGTCAGGTGGCGTAGCGCAGCTGTGATGGGCCACATCTATCGCATGATTGGTACGCTTCAATGGGGAAGTGATGCGTGGACAAGATAGTTGAGTTTATTACGGGGAGACAACTTACACGCGTCTTGGGTTCTTGAGATTCTTGAACTGGTGGGGCTATGAACTCGGCTAGCAGTGCGATCTTAGTTGATAAGTTGAATTTGGATGGGATAGAATTTGTTTGTTCTTGGTTCCTAATGAGTTGATACTAGGATCTTGATTTTCTTAAATTAGCGAGTCATGATCTTGGCTAGTAGTGTGATCTCTGTCGAGAAGTTGGACCTAGATGAGATAGAACGTGATGGTTCTTGATTCTTGATGAGTGGACATTTGATTCGTTGTTTCTTAACGTCGACGAGTCATGATCTTAGTCGGAGGAGTATCTCTAGCATGTTGTTTAGTCTATATGTTAGGAGATCAGATGATATAGGTTCCATCACCTCAGGTTGTCGAGGTAATAGAACTTAGAGGACAGTTGTGGGGACATATCTTTTAGATAGTCCATGTGGCCGAGGTTGTTAGCTGAGCTGCCATGTCGACGGGCTATATTACCGAGGTGTCACGTAGGTGCACCAGGATGCCGAGATGAGATGCTACAAAGCTAGAGTCCTAAATATTCAGATAAAGGATACGAGTCCTAAATGAGTTGAGACTGTCTGTTTGGATAAAGATTTAGAGGAGTTCATCCTAATCTGGATAGAGGAGTCCTAGATAAGTGGTATCATTGTAAAGGTTAAAGTCTTATGAAGTAAGACTTCTAGGGAACGAGGGCACTGCTAGCTATAAAAGTAAGGGACCCCCGTGGGTCTAAGGTATTTGATTTATTATAAGTCTTGTGATCTGAGTTATTATCTTTGAGAGATAAGTGACTGACTTGATCGTAGAGTGTCCCTGTGTGGATAAGTTACCGTGGTATTTCTTGTCTTCTTATATATAGGTGTTGAGTTTAATCTATTCTTCTGTGTGCTCTACAATTGAGTTCCTCAGATCTCAACAAGGAGATTTGATTGGTTGTGAGATAAGAAATCAACACCCACAGATCTAAAACCCCACAAAGACCTATATGCTAGAGGCAAAGTAGAGGCCAAAATAGTACTTACAAAGCAAATCGTAGGACCAGATAGGTGGTCAAGAGAGAGAGTTCTAGAGCTGAAGATCTAAATAATCGGTGAAGAGAGATGTCAATGAGAACCAATCTAGAAAGATGTGTGTAGGAAAGAGTCAAACAAATATAAAGAAACAAAGACAGATAAAGAGACAGATAAAGAGACAAATAGAAATACAGAGATATATGGAAATAGATAGAGAAACAGATATACAAATCCCTTACCTAGATGACGATAGCGACACAGAGATGGACGGTGGCGAGGTGAAGACAGATGCCGGTGTTGACGGTGGAGAGGAGATGACAGTAGGCGTGATGCTGACGGTGAAAATGCAACGTGAGTGGTGCGATTTAGAAGGCGAATTCGATTAGGTGCAATATTTGTGAAATATAGGGTTTGAATCTGTTTTAATTTGTTTTCCCTACAACAGTGTTGGTCGGCCAAAATTACACTGCAAAACAAAACGACGTCGTTTTGACATCTGCGACCAAATTCCATCAGTCGCTAAAAGATTTTAGTCTCTTGCTCAATTTTTCACCTTCCCGCATATATTTTTGGCGACTAATATGTCAAATTAGTCGTAGAAAATCACTTTTGTCCGACTAAATCACTTTAGTCGGTAAAAGTCAAAACTTTTAACTACCAATTTCAAATTAGTAGCAGAAAAGTAATTTTTTTTGCAACTAAAATTTTTTTAGTTGGTAAAAGTGATTGACAAAAGTGTAATTTCCTGTAGTGAGGAATAATGTAAATTTTAGTTTGATGTGTTCTAGGTTTTTTTATTTATTTATTATTATTTTTTTTTTTAAGGTGTGCACCTAGATTTTTTTTCCCGTAAAGACGTATACACAAAAAAAATATTTGTAAGATTTGATGTTTGTATTAATCTATATAGTGGCAATTTTATTTAATGGTAAAATTGTAATAAAAATTTAGGGGTAGTTTGGGATATCTTAAATAAGTGTATTTTTTGACTTTTTGGACTAAAAAGTTGAGGAAAAAATATAGTTATTTGGGTGAACTTTTTGACTTTTATGGAAAAATGTGTATTAAAAAATTGTATAAATTAGTGTGTAGGAAAAAATTAAAATTAGGAGTTGTGTGGCCGTACTTTTTGACTTTTGATAAATAGTGATAACTTTTTAATTTTTTGAGTAACTTTTTGACTTTTTAACTTTTTGACCGCATGTCAAACTTGACCTTAATCTATTTAGCGTGCGGCCACAATAAGTGATGTGGAAAAATAGAATTAGCCTTGATTAATGTGTCATGTTTCATTAATAAAGTAGCTTTTTGCTGGGAAAAAAAAAAAAAAATCCAAAAGCATGTAGCAGTTTTCCTATCGCTATATATATATATGGACATCAAACTTAACCATTATTCCGAACGAGAAGTGAGTTTTTTCGTGCATAGATTAAGGTTAGTGAATTGAGTTTTGAGGACGTTTAGTTGTATACAAGGATCTTAAAAGAAAAATACATACGCTCTTGAGTGCTCATGGCGTCGTGTAATAATGAAAGTCATGCAACCAAATTTGTGGAAATAATACAAGAAAAGGCAGCAGCAACAGCAAGAGAAGAAGTAGAAGAAGAAGAAGAAGAAGAAGAAACACGAGGAGAAGGAAAACAAGGAGGAGGAGGAGGAGGTAAGGTTATATATCATTATCATCAATTGCCATATAATTTTCCTCTTCATCGTTGTTTCTCGCTTATTTCCTTTCTCAATCTCGTTACTTTCCTTGGTGAGTTCACTTATTTTATTGTGGGTAGAAAGCACTTTATCTTGTGGTTTTAGACTAGTGCATTTTTGAATATATGCAGATATCTCCAATGATTTTGGATTGCAACTGTTATCTTTTTAATCTAAATAGACGATTGGATTGCAATTGTTATCTTTTTAATCTAAATAAACGAGAGGTGTGGTACATGCGCCCCATGAGCATGCATGTATGGCTCCGATTGATAGTTTTTCCTAAAAAAATAATTTGTCCAAAAAAATCAAAATTACCTTAGCCTTCACTATATAAGAAAATGATATCAAATGACTTCTTGTTACTCATCGAAAGTGTCTTAGTGAAGTGGAAAAACATCCTACAGCCTCTCTCTCTCTCTCTCTCTCTCTCTCTCTCTCTCTCTCTCTCTCTCTCTCTCTTAATTTTACTTTTTTCATTTGTTTAATTTTCTTTCTGCTCTATTATTGTGCTAGTTGTATCTCTTGTTTATTTATTGGGCAAATTACATATACCTCCCTTGAGATTTGGCTAAATTACAGATACCCCTTAGGTTTCGGAAATTACATCCCGTCCCCTAAGGTTTGTATTTTCATAACAATTTGTCCCCTGAGGTTTAAATTTCATGACAAATTACCCCCTAATTTGTTATGCAAATATAACATTCAGGGGGAAATTTGTAATTTCTCAAACCTCAGGGGGGTATTTGTAATTTAGCCAAACCTCGAGGGGGTATATGTAATTTGCCCATATTTATTTTATTCTTTTAATTTGTTTAATTTTTCTTCTATTTTATTGTGCTAGATAACTGTATTTTTTTTTCTTTTTTAGTTTTTTTTTTGTTTAAATCATAAAATTATCTTAATCTAATTTTTAATTTTTAACCCACTTTGTTATTTAATAATATTTTTAAATAAACAAATACATATATAACAAATTAAATCATAAAAATTTAGGAATCCACTTTTCCCACTCAATTTTGTTATAATACACTCATTTTTTTTTTTCCTTATTATATATAGTTACATTAATACCCTTAAAAAGGACAAAGAATGGAGTATATTTGGAACAAAATAGAGTGAAAATAACGGCTCTCAAAATTTACTGCCATAAAATTATCTTGTTTAATAATATTTTGAATTAAACATATATATTTTTAGGGTCTGGACCGTCTCTAGTCCAGATTTGGGACAGTTCGGCCTATTGGGTCCAATTTTGGATCCCTTTTCGATAATCCAAACAATTCATATTTTAAGGTTTCTTAAGTATATCATTTCTGTAAAAAATCACGTCGATTGGACTTTTTTATAAGCCGTTAATTTTCTGACCATCCATTTTTTTTCAAATAAAAGTGATCCGAATACATAGTATCTATTATCCGATCGACGTGATTTTTTATAAGGATGATGTACTCAACAAATTCTAAAATGTGAATGGTTCGAATTATCGAAAAGGAGTCCAAAAGTGGACCTAATGGGCCGAATAACAAATTAAATTATGAATTAATCTAACTACTTTAATTTATTAATATAAAATTACCTTAATTAAGTTAAAAAATTTCACTTAATTTCTTATTTAATAACATTTAAAATTATGTATACAAAGTAAAGTGGGACTAACTATTCTCAAAATTTATAATTTAATTTGTTAAATATGTGATTAATATAGAAAATTACATGTATTAGAGTAGAGAGAGAGAGAGAGAAGCCTTTTTATGCCAGGGTAAATTAGTTTTTTTTTAATGATTATTATTAATGGTGTTATGGTTGCACATCAATCAAAAATCATGGGGGAAGTATCTGCATATATTCAAACTATAGAAAAGTAAAGGGTCCAGCTACTCTCAAGTTGTGATCAAGGTTGGACGTGTCCAGTTCGGTTTATGGGATTCATTTTTTGGGCCTTTTTTGATAATTCGAACCGTCAATGTGTAGAACTCTTCGAGTACTACATGCCTATAAAAAATCACATTGATCAGATATCAATAGTTATGTGATCAAATCAGTTTTGTATAAAAAAAAATGGACGGTGAAAAAATTAACGGTTGATAAAAAATTATTTTGTTCACGTAGTTATCGATATCTGATCAACGTGATTTTTTACAGGCATATAGTACTCGACGAGTTCTACACATTGAACGATTCGAATTATCAAAACGGGACCCGTGATGAGCCCCCACGGACCCAACAACACGGTCCAGTCCGATCTTGAACTGGACCAAACCCACTGCCAAAAGTAAAGTTCTTCAGCGTCAAACCATAAGGAATAAAGTACTTTTTATCCTATTTTGGCACTAGTTGATACAAACTAAATAAGTGTACTATTTTGATAAATATGTTTATTTAAGTCGCATCATTTTTCTATTATTTTATATATTTTTTTATAAAAATTTTAAAAATATATTTATTTAAACTATTTCAAATATATATATATATTTTTTATTTTGAACAAAATTTGTCAATAGTCCCTATAAATTTATTCAACTTTCCTATAGTTTTAATAGAAATTCTTGATATCTCAAATTGAACTGTTTTGAATGAATTGAATTTGTGTTTATCGATCGATCGGCTGAATAACTGAGTGAACCAATTGTTTATTGCAGTTGACATCTTGTTAACCGCGACTATCAATCTTTTTGCTGGAAAACCGATCGGATGTCCAAACAAACGATCGACAAGATGAAATTCGAATCATTCAAGCTAAGTTCAAATTCAAAGTACACAAAATTTCTATAATTTTAATTGTAACACATTTGTTCCTTGATATTGAATTAAATAACCACAATAAATAGCAACATTTACTATTTCCGTCAGATCTAATCCCGTGCAACATACGCCACTTGTTTTAGGAGGGCAAATAAGGGCGTCCACAATGGGATGGCTAAAAAAGTGTATTAAGGTGTGTTATATGACAAAAAGTAATAAAAGTGAGGCCCAAAAATGTTTGTTAAGCTGTGTTCAGAGTTTGTTAATTTTAAAGAGTGAGTGGTGGTGCAATAGATGTGTTAAGAGGTGTGTTAAGGTGTGTTAAATATATATATGTGTGTGTGTATATAATAAATAAATAATTTAGTTTAATCAAAAATTTCAAGCCCAAAATTAAATTTTAAGTAAAAAAAAAAAAATCCCAACAAGTTAAAAAAAAATAAAAAAATAAAAAAATAAAAGATAAAAAAATTTGCCGTTGACCGGTCAACCGGCCGAACATTCGGCCGGTCAACCTGTAAGACCAAAAAATAAATTAGCAGCTCTCTCCTTCGCTTCCTCATTCGCTGGCTAGAAGCCTCACTGCAGTTAACAAACAAACTAACAACTGACACTAATAACTGACACTAGCACATCCCTTAACAGCTTCATTGGAGCATCATTTGAGCTATTCAATAGCTAAAATATTAGCAACTGATACTAACACGTCCCTTAACAGCTCCATTGTGGATGCTTTAAGATATCATTTCTTCTAGCACCAACCTTGACATGATTATATGGAATAGAGAAGTTATTTAGGGTTTTTTTTTTTTTTTTTTTTTTTTGACTTTTTTAGTTTAAGATTTTTTCTGTTCGTTTGATTTTTTTGTTTGGTTTTTTTGACTTTTTACATTGAAATGATAAAATTGTCTTTCACTTAGAAATGATGCTTTTTTGACTTTTTGTTTAGGTATGGGTCAATTTGATAATTTTGTATCAAAAGTCAAGTATTTTGTCATTTTTTAATTTTGGGACTTTTTTTTTTTTTTTTTTTATATATATATCTTTATGTATTTATTTAGTCTCGATGTATTTACCAAACCAAGGCTTAGTAGTCTAGGAACATTACTTTACACCATATAAATGATGACAAATGTCATCTTGTCTTCTCATTAGGAGATAAAAAGTGAGACTATTATTTTAGCCAATGAATGGCATGTTAGAGCACTATTTGGATTTGCTCCAGCAGCAAAGTATAATTTCTTCCAGACATGGTGTTCATAGGATTAATTATTTTAAGGGAAAATTAGTCTAAGATTCCTCTCTCATTTTTAGTAATGGAAGAGATCTACAATATTATTTTTTGATATCTAAGGTCCCTTAACCCATACCCATCTATCACAGAGAAATTTAATATTAAGAAATCTCTCCCTCATTGTCTCTCTCTCTCTCTCTGCTCTTCTCTCCATCTCCACCGAACTAATCTTTCGATTTTTCAGCTAGTATCCTCTACTGCTGCGTTTGGAATTGAAAAATCCAATTTTCATAACACTAACTATTTCGAGAGAGTTTAAGTTTGATGATCCCTTCACTGGAATGAAAGACTAGAGAGAGAGAGAGAGAGAGAGAGAGAGGGGGTTGGTCGGTGGTGAGAATCTTGTGTCACGACTTTCAGGAAAAACGAAAACTAGAAAACAACTAATAATATTAACAATTACGCCCAAACAAACTCCATTGATTTCAGTTGCAGAAAAAAACAGAACTTTTTCAACACATGGACTTGGTCCTCAGTGAAATTTATAGATCCATATATATATATATGTTGAAAAACAGAGCTTGTTATTACAATTCAGAGAAAATTATAATTATTACAAATTTCTTTGTACTTTTATATTATACTTTTTATGTGTTTTTAATTGAACATGTTATTTTTTTGTTTACTTTTCTTGGCAACCAAACAAACTTTATGTTTTATGGTTCACTTGAAATCCAGATAAAATTCAAAGAAAATCTCTAGACTAGAATCCAAAGAATTTTTCTGGCCTTCTCAGAATTTCTCTGGAGAGAAATTCTCTAAAAGTCCAGAGAAGTAATTTATTTAGGCGAATTTGATCAAAGAACAAATCATTACACTTTTCTTGTCTCTTTAGTTATCTCAAGGCTTGTTTTTCTTGACTAAAAAGCAGTTTTCTGGGAAAATAATTTATTGAGAATTATATGTGTACACACACATTTACTTAGATATAGATGTGATAAATTGTACCAATCTTTTCATGGTGATAAATACATTGAAAGATTTATGGAAACATGACTTACAATTATATATTGAAAGCCGGAATGAAAGAATGGAGAAGAAATGAAAATCTGCCTGATTTGTGTTGGATTTCCCTCTTTAGCAATGGCTGTCAATATCTTGGAGTACAAATGCACGATACGAAAACTAGTGTCAAATCTTTTGGCCAGACATTATGGTGGCGTGTGTGATTGTTTGAGGACTTGGCCTTAGCGAGGGTGACCTAAATGTAGCGAAATGTTGAAAAAATATATATATTTATCTAAAGCTTGGGTTTGTATGTATCATGAAGAAAAATCCCTTTTTTTTTGGGAGGAGGGAGGGCTCAATTCTGCTATATGAACAAGAAGCCAAACACAGAAATAAACACTAAATATACAGACAAGATTTTACATAATTAATTGATGGAGCCATTTTTTAAAATATTGTCCGTTGATGTACATTTTGTGCTGGTTTCTATGTTGCTGGACTTGTTGAAGATATGTAGAGTAATAATGAGTAATTGGAATATAACTTTTTTGAGTTAGTCTGAAGAATTGTCTCAAATGCATGTTGTCATCATGTTTGGTTTTCCAGAGAATTTCTAGATATATGTATATTGCTTGGATTGATATTCATGGTAAGTAAAGAAATTTGTGGGTTTGTTAGTAAAGATTGTATTGTTGGTTTATATATTACACAAAGTCAGAGTAATTCTTTGTAAATAGAGCCACATAAATTTGTGTAAGTTAGAGAAATTTCCTGGATCAATGTACAATCACCAAGGTCTATTCATAAAAATACAACTCTGCTACAAATAGAGAGAATTTCTCTAATTTCAATCCAGAGAATTTCTCTGATCTGTCTGGTTTGGAGAGAATTTCTCTCATTTTGGACCAAAGAAATTTGTGGGTTTGTTAGTAAAGATTGTATTGTTGGCTTACATATTACACAAAGTCAGAGAAATTCTTTGTGAATAGAGCCAGAGAAATTTGTGAAGTCAGAGAATTTTTCTGCATAGGCACACAAATTTTCTCTGGATTTCTTTGGTACTCAGAGAAATTTCAATTTTTTCTGGTTTGAACCCAGGGAATTTCTCTGGAGAGAATTTCTCTGGAACTGAAATTTCTCTGGATCGAGGTTGAGGGATCTTAGACATCATGAAAGTATTTGATGTCCTTTATGCTATAAAATTTTAATATCATGGACCTTTAAAAAAATCTCCCTTATTATAAACGTTACAATTAAAAAAAAATTATAATTAAATATTACATAAAGTATAATGAGAAATGTTTTAGATTATAATTAAAATAAGATTATAATTGACATTATTGTGAATCGAAATTTATATCACAAGGTGTATAATCAAATTATAAATATGTCATAATCAATATCATAATATAATAAATCATAATTAAAAATTAAAAATTCGTACCATGGACAATTGATTCCCACCATAAAATTTCCTTACGGAATTGGAGGCAGGGTCACTGTTGTATCTTGTAAACCTATTGCTTGCTGTCCTGCTGTGTCTTAAAACGGTGCCTTGTTGAATTTTTTTCTCTTTTCTTTTCTTTTGCGTGTGTGCGTGTGCGTGCGTGAGGAAAAATCAACTCTGCTCTGTTTTCCATTGCGTGTGTGCCATACAGATCTACACTCATCTTAAAGCGATATAGGAGAAGAATTCAATAAACTAATCAAAACAATTACATAAATTGAACGCTCTGCGTGAACTATCGTACGTAGTGGCTTGATTAGTTTATTGATTAGAAAAAAAAAAAAAATTGATAAGATAGATAATTTACGTAATTGTTTCTTAACTGCCTCTCTCTTTTCAAATTTTTATTTTTTCCCTTCCAATCCACTTCTTCATCAAAGTCTTGACATCCTTTTCAACGTTTCTTCTTTTCTCCTTTTGCCACCAACTTTTTCTTTGCATCTTTTTTTTCTTTTCACTGATAATCAAACTTTTGTCTTTTAATTATCCTTTCTTATCATCACACCCACATGGGCTTGACAAATTATTTTAGGACAAATTACGTAGACCAAAAAAAAAAAAAAGACCATCGGCTCCCAAAAAAAAAAAAAAATTACCTACACCAAGTTTAGTTAAATTACAAATTTTATCCTGAGGTTTTAAAAAATTACATACCGCTCTACCACGATTAACACCATCGATGGAGATATAAATTGACTAAAATACCCTTTGACAAATAATTATCATTTTAAAATAAGCTGTGAAATGTAAAATTAAAATGAAAAAACACTTATCACATTACAAAAAATTAAGGTTTTAGAAAGCAAAATTTAGGGACAAAATTATTTTTAAAGGACTAAATATTTTTATTGCGAAAAGTGTGATTATCTTTTTAAAAACGAAAATTGGATATTAATGATTAATTATTATCTTTTTGGGACCAAATTTTTGTCTCAAAAAATAAATCATTTTGAGATCAAATTATTTTGTCCATAAAAGTCTATTTATTAGTGACATTTTCAAAATTTTATCGTTAAAAGCATTATTTTTGACTTTTCAGAGCAAACTTTTAGCGACTATTCTCAGGACGATAGAAATTGGTCCTTAAATGTCTTTTGCAACAAAATTTTCACTTCTAGAGATCAAAAAAGTTGGTCTATAAAACTCTTATACGTTATAGTGTCATATGGTAAAAATATCATAAAATTAACAAACAATTAAATAAGTCATCAACACTAGAAATGGCTTATCTAAATATTCTTAGGATATGTTTGGTTTGATTTTTAAAAATTTATTTAAAAAATTAAAAATTAATTTGGTTAAAAAATAAAAAATAATTATTATTTTTATATAATTTTATCTTTTGAGTGATAGAAATAATTGTTACAAATTAAATATATTTTTTAATATTTATTTTTATTAAATTAGTTTTTATTTTTTTTAAAAAAAATTCAGAAATTTTTTTTTTCTAAACAACAAACAAAACATGGTTCCAAAAACTTAATTTTTTTTCTTCATCGAACATAATTTTTTTGTAAATTTTGTTGATTTATCAAAGGGATGTTAGGTTAAATTAGATTGTTTGGTGCTTTGGAAAGGTATCAATAACAATATCATCCATCAGTTTATATTTTGGTAATGTCTACTAACCATTCTTAACGTTTAGTTAATGGCAGGGGTTAAATTGTTATAGGAACACAAATCTTGAAGGATGGGATGTAATTTCTAAAATCTCAAGAAAGAATTTATAATTTAGCTAAACCTCAAGAGTTGCAAGTAATTTGCCTATTATTTTACCTTTTCTTCTTCTTATTTACGTGTTTATCATTTTCCTTTACCATTTTTTTCCCAAAACCTATCTTTTCTACCAATTTTTTTTTTCATAGCCCACATCACTTAAAAAAAATAAAAAATAAAAAATTATACCCAATATTATTCTAATTAATTTTTTTTTTTAAACATGATCTCTCCATTCTGCTACTCTGTCTTTTTTTCTATTTCAATCTCAAATAGCTTTCTATCCTCAATCAGTGACGAAGCTAGAATTTTGGCTTAGATAAGACACCATTGAGTTGAAATCTTAACAACAATCACAACCAAACTTAATCTAATTTTTATTTGATGGTAGAAATAAAAACACTATAATATAAATGTTATATCTAAATATAAGCTCGAGTTAACCGATCTTAATCATTTTTTATTTTTTTATTTTTTTTTTTTTTTATAATAATTTTGAATCATTGAATTACATAACAATATATTATTAGTTGTTCATTGCGTAAGTATCTCTAAACAAAGGAACTAATTATGAGTATTCATATAAGAGGTGATAACAAAAAACTCAGTGACATATAATATTTCTCTAATATAAAAAATTGGTGACACATAATAATATATTAAATAAATTTTTTTGAAGAGAAAATGTAAAGAAAATAGTGATTTAAAAATTTAATATCATATTTGAATGGATTAAATTGAAACTTTTTTTTAACTACAGGCAAAAATGCAATTTTTTAAAAGTTGAAGGCGGCATGTGCCCTCTAGTCCTTACTTGCCTTTGTCATTGTCCTCAACCCTATTTGAGTTTGAAGGAGGGGTATTACACCTATATTATGGTGAGCATGATTGTACACCATACGAACCACCCAATCCGCCCTCCTTGACGCACCACCTAAGTCACCCTTTGGCGTACCACCCAAGCCGCTCTCCTTAGCAGACCACCTCAAGTTGCCCCTTGGCATACCACTTAAGACTCCCTCCTTGGCGCACCACCTAAGTCGCCTTTCTTGGCGTACTACCTAAGCGGCCTCTTTGGCACACTCTCTAAGCCGCCTACTTGGTGCACCCCGTAAGCCGCCTCCCTTGGCGTATTCTCTAAATGGCCTCCCTTGGTGCACTAACTAAGCTACCCCCTTAGCACACTCTCTAAGCCGCCTCCTTTGGCACACTCTCTAAGCCGTTCCCTTGGCACACTTTCTAAGTTGCCCTCTTGGTACACTCTTTAAGCCGCCCCTTTGGCGCACTTCTTTATCTATTGCCATCATCATTTAGCATCATGTCATAAGTTATGTGTGTGTCACGTTTGCTAGTTCAACAGTCAGTTCTTCTACATCAGTTCGACACGAGCTTAAGCTGTCCCGACCTTAAACTAGTCCAACACGTCCTTGTGCTCTCATCTAAACTTTGCAATCTATTTGTCTCGGATCTATTCATGTTTTATTTTTAGTTTTTTTTTTCATTTTTTATAATTCCTCTCTCTAAACTCAAATTGATATTCCTACATGAGTTTGAGGGGGATAGGGCGGGTGTCAGTAGATTTTATGTGAACCATAATTCTAAATATCGGCCGGTACGTATCGTAGCGGCCGATTTGTACCAGAAAATCATAGCACCGATTCGGATATGGACCGGTATAGTGGTGAGAATGAAATCCTCAGCCATAGCGTCCGAGTCCCAGTACGTAGCAGCCTGAATCTGATACATTGGGTGATATGGTCCGATGCAAGTTGGTTGTTGCCGGTACAGACGAAAATCAACGCAGAGAATTGCTCGTGGCTCCGATGCTGTTTCTAGTTTTGCATTGCTGATCTTCGCTAAAGTGGGAGTGCCACTATGAGGTTCACGAGGAGTTCGTCATGTCCTTCGGCGGCTTCTGGCGTGTTTCAGAATGGTTTTCTGGGTCATGTGCCGTTGAGTGAAGCTTTGAGGCTACAACAACAAGCTAAGGGGGGCGGCTGCTGAGTATATGTTTTATATTTATATTTTATATAAATGAATACTCATAGTTTTGGGCCAGGATATTTTGCTCAAGATAGTTGGTGGGTTATTTTGAGCAATCTTGGGCCCATATGTTTCTTTAACCAACTTGTGGGTCTAGTTGGTGTACTGTTGTGGATTTATTTTAAATTGTAGATAATTGAAGGTTATAATTGAGACTAAAATAAATTCTTATCATTTAGTTGAAAATGAGTTAAAAGTGCTTCTACATATCAAAAATTTGATTAAAATGTGACAAATTAAGGCAAAAGGAGTCAAAAAATATATAAAATTGAGTTTTAGAGGGATTGCTAATGATTTTTAAAATTTCATGGTCGCGATACCCGATTCCCGATACGTACCGGCCGATACTACCGATACCGATACTCCGTGATCGATATCGTTACGTTACCTGATACCGTAATTTAGAACTATGGTGTGAACTGAAAATGTAGAAGTCAAGCCACTACGACAAGCCACCGATAGCCACCTTCTTGAGCTTCCCCTCCCGAAATCTATATATATGGTGTTATGAATGTAAGATTTCTGTATTTTTATATATTCAATTGTGTATTATGATTACAATCAGACCTTAGATTATATAGCCCTAAATCCTAAACCAAAAAAGAAAATACAATTATGTCTCTAATAGGACTCTAACACAATCACGCCTCTAATAGAAAATACACACAATATATAATATATATTCTAACACCCCCGCTCAAACTCAAGGTGTTTTAGCAGAAAACACTACGAGTTTGCTAAGAAGAAACTGAAATCGAGCAGTAGTGTGAGTCTTGGTGAAGAAGTCCGCAAGTTGCAAAGCCGAAGCGATGAAAGGAAGTGAGATAGAGGCAGACTGCAGATGCTGGCGAACAAAGTGACAATCAATCTCAATATGTTTCATCCGTTTATGAAAGACAGAATTGTGGGTAATCTGAACAGCACTGCGGTTGTCACAATAGAGAGTGGTCAGAAAAGACTGAGAGACACCCAAATCAGACAAGAGACAACGAATCCAAACAATCTCAATAGTGGCATGAGCCATAACACGATACTCAGCTTCGGCAGTAGAGCGAGCAACGACTGATTGTTTCTTGCTTTTCCAAGAGATCAAGGAATCTCCAAGAAACATACAGAAACCGGACGTAGACTTGCGATCAGTAACATCACCAGCCCAATCAGAGTCAGCATAGGTCACCAAGTCCAAAGAGGAAGTAGAGGACAACAATAAGCCTTGAAAGATGGTACCCCTGAGATAACGAAGAATGCAAACCAAAGCAGCCCAATGGGTAGAGCGAGGAGCAGAAATGAACTGATTAACCACATGAACAACATAAGCAAGATCAGGGCGAGTGACAGTCAGATAAACTAAACAACCCACAAGCTCGCGATATAAAGTGGGATCATCCAGAGGGACACCATCAGTAGAGTTAAACTTCAGATTAAGCTCAATAGGTGTATCAGAAACCTTATTATCACTAAGACCAACATGATGAATGACTTCATTAGTATACTTAGCCTGAGATAGAAAATAGCCCTTGGAAGAAGAAGCAACCCCAATACCAAGAAAATACTATAATGGACCCAAATCTTTCATTTCGAAGGTGCGGAAGAGATGCTGTTTGACCTCAGAGATAGCAGAAGAGTCCGAGCTAGTGATAATCATATCATCCACATAAAGTAAGAGAGCAACAAAACCAGTCGAGTTATGTCTCAGAAATAAAACAAAGTCGGAAGCAGAATGATGAAACCCAAGCTCGATAACAGCAATCTGAAATCGATCATACCAAGCACAAAGAGACTGCTTCAGACCATACAGAGCACGCCGAAGACGACAAACCTGACAAGAGGGATGGTAAAGGCTAGGGGGAGGACGCATGTAAACCTCCTCGGTGAGATGGCCATTAAGAAAAGCATTCTTAACATCCATCTGATAAAGAGGCCAAGAACAAAAAGCAGCAACAGAGATCAAAGTACGGACAGTAGTCATCTTGGCAATAGGAGCAAATGTCTCCTCATAATCAATATCATACTCCTAAGAGAAACCTTTGGCAACCGGACGAGCACTACAACAAAAAGTGTCTTTGGAGACAAAAACTAATGACGAAAATAAATTTTGTCACGAAAGGCTTACCTTTTAGTGAAGAAAATAATATTTCATCTTCAAATGTGCCATTTTTAGAGAGAAAAATAAAATTTCGTCACCAATCTACATACATAATAAAAAATTAGGTGACGAAATTATTTTTCGTCATTATTTTTATTTTTTTCGTCACCAAAATTTTTTTCCGCTATTAAAAAATTTGGGGGGAATTATGCCCCCAAGTTAGTGACAAAAAATTCCGTCTCCATTAAAAATATTATTAGTGAGGATAAATATTTTGTCACCAAATATTTCAATATATAAAACTACGTAGTTTTGTGTTTTGGAGACAAATTCTATTCCTCACCAAATCCATAATCTTGACCCAAATAATCCATTGCTCTCATTTCACACGTAGAGGCAAACTGTATAACTTCATCAAAGCTCTTCGTTTCTCTCTCTCACACCATTGTCCAACTCGCAAAGGAACACCATCCAACTTGCAACACCGTCCATGAATTCCAAGTTAGTTGTAGTCTCTGTTTCTCTTTCTCTACCCCAATCTCTATTTGGGTCTCTCGTTTCTCATTCTCTACCCTTACTCTGTCTTCAGACGCGTTTGGGTCAAGATGAGATTAAAGCCATTCCATTTATTGCTTCTAACATTTCTATAACTTCTCTACTTTGAAGGGTTCCATGAACAACTTGAATGATTTTAATTTGGGAAAAAAATATGGAAAATATAATGATTAACATGTTCTATATTCTGATTATGATATTCATATTATAATCAATATAATCATTGAATTGAATGGATTGTTGTTGATTCTACACACTGTAAAGTCTCATGATATTCTATTATGTTTGCCAGGTGTTTGATAAAATGCCACAATGGCTAGTTTTTTTTCTTTATTATTTTGTTTTGTTTTTTTGTTTTTTATTTTTTTTGGTTCCTTTTTTTGTTGGCTAAACTGGTTCAATCTTAGATCTCTCCCATGGAGTTTGTGGTTTGTGGTAGTAAATTACTTCAACCCCAAATTTTGGTATGTCAGTGTTGTGTTAATTAAATCCTTTTAATGAATATGACTTTCCATATAGGTTGTATATATTACTAAATTTATTTTAATTTTCTTAATAATAAATCTTTTTCAACTACTATATAGTTATAAATAATGATTAATTTATTGTTGCTGACAGCCTTTAGGACAATGTTTTCAACTCTGGGGAAAATGGTATGTATTAACTATAGTTTTTTCAACATTTTATTTGTTCATATCCATATTAGTAACTTGGGATTGGTGTTTGGCTTTTTATGTGGTCCTTATGTCAAGTAGAATTCTGGATTGACCTGTTCTATGTTAAAGGTCATGCCTCTTCAGAAGTGTATTGTCAATTTGTCACAATATTCTGTAAATGTGAGTGTGTGTGTGTGTGTATCTTTTTTTTTTTCTCTTTTTCGGGGAGGGGGGAAGGAGTCAAACTTTCTTATTCTAGGGTGCAGACAGTCTCTTCATTTGGTCGTTGCAACACCGTCCATTTTTTTGCTTCTTATTCTAGGGTGCAGACAGTCTCTATTTGGTCTCTGTAAATGTGAACTCTTTTTCCCATCTTCAAAGGACCCAAATAATTCATTACTCGTTGTAATTCATCAAAGTGTAATTTTGATGAATACATTGATTGTTTTTGTATAATTGATTTAGAGTTCAGAAACCAAGAAAAATTTATTAGATCTTAATGACTGTCAAGTTATCAGTCAATTCATGTTGATATGTGGTTAGGTTTGTTACACAGCTCCGTTGGAATTTTATGCACCTTGGTGCGGTCACTGCAAAAACTTGGCTCCAATCTTGGATGAAGTTGGTGTTTCATTTGAAAGTGATGCTGATGTTGTCATTGCAAAGATTGTAAGATCTATAACCCAAACTAGCTAAAGACTACTTGAAGAGATTTGTTGCTTTATCAGTATAGACGGTTATTTTCTACAAATATTGTGCACCTGAATTATGTTTCAATATTACTCTCAAAGTACCTTTCCTTTAATGTTATTTCTGCCTTGCAAATTGAAATCATTTTCTTCCGTCATTTCTAGGTCGCAGGTTCATGTACTGTTCATCTATGGCTTCTAAAACTGAAGAGTACAATTCTTTTCCTTCTGGCTTTTACAACAATATATAGTAAAAATTATTTTTAATTAATCCTAGCTTGATATTTTGGCTCATCTATGTTGGTTTATTTCTCATCCATTAATCTACATTCTGCTTTCTGATTATTGATATGATTTTCTTATTTGTATCTTCGGTTATGATTTTTTCTGCACCCATACCATGAGATTTCTGTACCGCATTGAAAGCATTGGTTTGATTACAACTTACTGGTTTCATCTGCGTAGATGTTGATCCTTTTATTTGTTACAAATTTTATTTTTGAATTGCTCTCACCATTTTGTACATTGTAGGATGCCACTGCAAATGATGTACCAATTGATATTTTCGACGTCAAAAGGTTATCCAACATTGTACGTCAGGTCAACAGGTGAAAATCTATTACAGTACAATGGGGAACTTACCAAAGAGGATACAATTGACTTTATTCAGAAGAATCGGGATAAACTTGCCCAGCAGGAACCTGGAAAAGATTAGCAGCAGGAGCCTGGAAAAGATGAGTTGTAGTGAAGGTATATTTGTAAACATTACAATTTTGTTTAAGGTAGTAGTGTCAGACTGTAATCAACAAAATGTAACATGCACTGGCCTGCTGTGAATTGGGGCAGCTGTGTGGACTGGTTATTTGGGCAAATTTCTGGCCACTCCTTGGCTACTAATGTGAAGAAATTGATGTTTACTTGTGCTGTCTACTGTATCTGGTAGGAGAGAAACTATAGGATTTTCTCATTTTTCCCATTTTCCCTTTGTCTGCAGTGCTATGCTGGTACTTACTTAGGGATGCTGTAGATTGAGTGATTGTGAGCCACCTCAATTAGGAGTATTGATTCAGATTCTTGAAAGTTGAGAGTGTTCTGTTTATGAGGGAATTTGAGCACATATATGAGTGTTGAGAGATGTGAGACCTCCATATTCATGTATTCTTGTTCATTATCTTGCTTTGTAGGTTGTCAAGCTACTCTCATGTAGGAAGGAGGGTTGAGATGGTGAGTCCCTATAACTAGGCTCAGTTCTGTGGGTTGAGTGATGGTGAGCCACATGGTTTATCTAACTCTTCTTCTGCAGGTTGTCAAGCTGGTCCTAATTGTAAGGGAGTTTTTTTGTTGAGGGTTGAGTGTTTGGCTAGCTCTCATAAATTGTTTGGAGTGTTTTGTGTTGAATATTGAGGGTTGAGTGAATGAGGACTAAATTTTGTGGGTAGTTTTTACCCAACTTTGTTTTATAAAATGTAAAATTGTCATTGGGGTTTGCTGGAACCTGAACAAACAGTATATTGAATCTATTCAACCTTCCTATAGGTCTAATATGTGGTGGTTGAACAGATTTCTTTTAGGCCTGTGAACATTTGCTTCTGGTTGTTTGCAACTGATTTTGTTGTTTCAAATCTGCTGTCATGGATTTCCTACTATTATGTTGACTGTGTCCCCAGTTGTTGTTCTGCTGTTATGCTGGCTGGTTTATTTATCTGCTGGCTGCAGCCCATGCTGACTGCAGTGTTCTTTCACCTCTGTAGAAGCTTTGCTGCTGTGATTCCTTTTTGCAACACTTATTAGTTTTTCTGCAACATCTGCAGGAGTCATGTGGATATCCTCCAACAACAGCACATTAATTCTGGCAAACAAATTATGTGATTTGATATTAAAATAGTTTTTTTTTTTTCTACCGCTTGCTTATGATTTGTTACAGCTATAACTTTTGTGTAATCTTCATGTTAAATATAATTAAGTTTAGGTGAATGTTTTTCTTTGAACACTTATTAGTTATACTGTGTTTTTCTTTGAATGTTTTGGCCTCAAGTTTTGTGGATCTTGTAATCGAGTTTGATCTTAAGGTGACTCTTCTCAAAGGCCTTAGACAGGAATTGACAGGAATTGACGAGCAGGTATCTTCTACACATTGATATACACACGCATGTACACAATCACACATGTGGATGAGGTTAAGGGTGAACCTACTGAAACCCATAGTGGTCTTAAGAGGTTGAGAGTGAACCTACTGAAAACCCGGATATGTTATATTTGGTGTATGGGTGAATTTTGATAGTTTTTGTTTTCAAATGGCAATTATGATGGTAAATTAACAAAAGGAAAATGGTAAGTTGATTGTAGTTATGATGAACATCTATAACTATGTTTGTGTTTGTGAGCTATTCTCATTGAAGTCTGAAGTAGTTAGTCTCAATTGTTCTCATTGATGTGTGTTGTAATATATGTCTTTGTTGTGGGATTCACATTTGTAATATATGTCTTTGTTGTGGGATTCACACTTGTTATGAGTCTAAGTTAATGCATCCATTGAGTTTCTGAACTTTTCAAAACTTCAGTTGTGTAGGTCATAACTGAGGAGATGGAAGTTATTTTTCAATGATAGGGAATACTAAACCAAAAAAAAAAGATGGGGAATATTTTTTGTTATAATTGCTTTAAATTCTTTTTGTGAAAAGAACAAAAGCAAAAACAAACTTTGTATTTCTGGTTAGTAGATTCTTGTGAAATGAAAATGACACCATATTCTGGTTCAAATGATGTTGAGTGGTTCCATGCTATGGATACCTCCTTGCGGTGGCAGGGTGACAAGAAGAGGAAAAAAAAAGAAACAGGCATCTATGTAGGTGCATGGTTTTAAAATTTGATGTCTAGTCATGTTAAGTGGGCCGAAGTTGTTCTTGGATAGGTGCCTATATTGAACAACAAGATGGCCAAACTACTGAAGGTTCCCAGAGTGTGGTTTATATTTGTGCCTTCCCATTATTGTCATATACCAAAATTTCCTTGTTGTTTTTGTCAGTTCCTCTTATATGATACGCTGTCTCAAAATTTGTAGTTTATATAATTATAAACTTTATTGAGTACATTGTGTAGCCAAGACACTGAAAAGATTAGAGGAGAAGATTTAGGGACGGGTGAGCATTTTTTTGTGTGTAGATGTTAAATTATATGATTATGGTTTAGTTCTAGTGCTTTTTTATGTACATTCTTGAATCTAAATCCCTTAATTTCTCCTTTATAGGTTTTGAGCCATTTGTTATATCTGATGCGTATAGCAGAGAAGACTATTCAAAGATGAGTTGCTTTGGCTCTTGCCAACCTTTGTTTTGCAGAGGATCAGAGAACAATATTCATTGATAACAATGGTATGCCATTTTCTAAGCTGACATTTGACATAATTGAAACTGTTGTCCCTATTGATTTCAATTGCTTGTATCACTTGTGTGCAGGATTAGAGTTACTACTTGGTTTGCTTGGTTCCACGAACCTAAAGCAGCAACTTGATGGTTCTATAGCCTTGTACGAGTTGGCTAACAAAGCCACGACTCTTTTTCCCATTGATGCGGCTCCTCCATCTCTGATGCCATAGGTGTGTGTCCTTTTTATTGTTAGTTTATTTGGCCCATGTGTTATGTTAGATTTGGAATTATTTCAAACAATTAGCAGCACTAGTATTTGGCAGATTTCATGAAAATATCAGTTG
Source organism: Camellia granthamiana (assembly GCA_036172215.1). Lineage (NCBI taxonomy): Eukaryota > Viridiplantae > Streptophyta > Magnoliopsida > Ericales > Theaceae > Camellia > Camellia granthamiana. The sequence continues at coordinate 740,221 of JAXFYN010000086.1, forward strand.
GCTTTTAATTTAAGAAATTTTGAATCTGTCGTTTATTTTAATTGTGTACATGCATCTTGCAGGAGTTAGGGTCCTAGAGTAGAGTAGTGAGGCTATTAGCTTTTTACTAGACAATTGTTGAAATATTAATTGTGCTGTACTCAAGACCTCTGTCTTAAAGGGGTTTGGGCTTGTTGATTTGACCAAATTTCCAACTTCTACAGTAATTACTGCTAACTGGGATTTAACATTTATCATATTTCCTTCAATGTGTACCTCTTAGAGTTATATGCCAATTATATCACTTCTCGCTACGCAGAAGGTGATTTTCTTTATGTTTTGCCTAAGAGGTTGATAATCAGCCTTGTTACCTTTTCCTCTCCATAACAACGATGATCGTAGCATTTAGTTCCATACTTTATCTTGTGTTTGGCCACAATAGGGCATGGATACTTATTCCAGTGACTGGATTAGCATGTCTACCAATCACTTCTTTCATGTCCTTAGTGTTCCCCCTCCTTGTGGATCTCATCTCTTCAACATATGGTCGTGGCATTTTCGGCAAGCAAAGTGATCGGCTTTTTTATTAGTTAGCATCAACAGCAAGGTGAAGAATTCCAAGCATGTATCATATTTGGTTTCTGCAATCAAAACTCATTGATGTATGAAAATTCTCTGTTATGTTCATATATCATTAATCTATAAAAACTACTATGTAATTGCAACTCTTGTTCAAGGTTGACGTATGTCATAAGTGGGACTTGAAATCTATTGCTAGTTTTTTACTTTCATAATGTCTTAAATTTTTAACTACTAGAATTGATGAATCCATGAAACAATGTCAATCTATGTTTCCTTATGCTGTGCTTATTATGAATTTGGATAGAAATTTAAAAAGAGAAAGGGAAATAAAAAAAATTATAATTTGTATTTTATTGACAATCAATGTTTCATTTCTTTTTTTAAATCTCTACCTAAATTCATAATTCAACAGCCTTAGTGGCAATCTAACTACAACTACATTATTGGTTTGCTATCAAGGCTAATAGATGGCTTGATACATAGACTCATAAATTTGAATATTATTTTTTATTTTTTTATTTTTTGGCTAGAATTCAAAGAATTTTTCCAAAGAATATATTGCAATACAATATTTTCATCAGAACATGAACTTTTCTATACACTAAACACTTGACATAGAGAGTAATGTAACATCTTTGTAGATGGATAAACAAATATTAATGTTCAACGAATATTTTACAAAACAATTTACTAATAAAAAAAAAGTATTTACAAACATAACATAATGCAAAAGCCAACCACTACAAAAAAAAACACCTTTGGCGACTAAATTTTTAGTCGCCAAAGGTCCCATTTTAGTCGCCAAATGTCAAAATTCGACTTTCCCCGACTAAAAGTTTTAGTCGCCCATCTTGTCGCCAAAACATGGTCGCGGATGCCTTTGGCGACTAAAAAACTGTTAGTCGCCAAATTCTGTGTCTTCAGCGACGAAAATTTTTGTCGCCAAATGCAATTTCATTTTTGGAAACTTTACATTTGGCGACTAAACTTTTAGTCGCCAATAGTATTTTTTTTTTTAATTATTGACACCTTTCCGCGACTAAACTTTCGTCGCCAAACGCATACCTTTCGGCGACTAAAGAGTTTAGTGAACTATACAATCTCATTCACTAAAGTGTCACCATCATCACTTGCCACCCATCGGCAAATAAAAACATGTAATTCAATAATTGAGTTTTAAATCATAACTGGAAAACTAAATAATGCAACAAATAAATTGAAAATTACAAAAAAATATTAAGAATTCAATACCTTCATCATAAATTAATCAGATTTGAAGAAAGGTCATCCAAGTGCCCTCTCAATGTGTCCCACTGTACAGTGGTAGTTGTAATTGTTGTTGTTTTTTGTTTTTTGTTTTTTTTTTTTAGTCTCCAAAGTGGAAAAACACATAAAATAAATCTTTTTTTATTTTTATTTTTTATCATTAACTTTCAAGTAATATCATCATTCATCAACTAAAAGACGTAGCATTTTTTAATACAGAGATAGAGTTACTTATTTCATCAGAACTTTTTTTTAAAACTAAACACATACATTGACTATAGTGATAGATAAACAAATATTAATGTTCAAACAATATTTTACAAAACAATTGAGTAATTAAAAAAATATATTTACATGTACAGTTTCGTTCACTAAATAATCACTAGTGTCATCATCATTACTTGCCATCCAATTTGACAAAAAACAAAAAAAAAAAAAAAAAAAAAAAAAATCTAATACAATTGAGTTTCAAATCATAACAAGAAAGCTAAATAATGCAGCAAACAATTGGAAAATTACAAAATTTAATAAGAGTGCAATACCCACTACTAGAAAAGTGGTATTTTGTGACTAATTTTTTGCGACGGATTATTTTATTGTCGCAAAAAATAATATTTGCAACCGCAAGTTCATAATTTTTTCTTTTACTATTTATTTTGCATTTTTCTTATTCCTATGCCCTAACCCTTTTCACTATGACTTTCCCGACAATTCACAAACAAACAGAGATCTCAGTCACTTTCGCTCGCCATGGTCGCACTCTCTCTCTCTCTCTCTTCCTCTCTCTCTAAGATTGTGATGAGAAGCAACAGACAACAACGCCGGAGCTACTAGGGTTTGATGATCAGAAACCAGCAGAGATCATCCACATTCAGACCTCGAGATACCAGCCTCGATTCTGTCATCTTCACCATCGAATCCAACTTCAACCTCTTCTCCACAGCTCACTTTTGAGATTAAACACGGAAATGGCGTTATGAACTCTCTCGACCTCTCAATCTCGTTCTCTATCTCTCTTTGTCTCTCTCAATCTTGCGCTCTCTCTCTGTTTCTCAATCTCCTGCCCTCTCTTTATGGTTCTTTTGAAATATATTTTTCATTCATTGTCACTCAGATTGCCCCTTGGATTGTCCAAAATGATCTCTCTAGGGCAATACAAAATCAACATTTTTAGATATTTCTTTCGATTAATCTCTGGCATGTTTTTTTTTTCTCTCTCTCTCTCTATATATTCTTTGTATTTTGCAGCAATTTATGCATATATATTTATTGAAATTGAAATTATTAATTTTTTGTGCATAATTGAGTTTGATCCGTTGGTGATTTAAGTACGATTTTGTGTTTTCTACACTAATGTGTTACAAATGCTACTCATATACTTTAATTTAATTTTGTTCAATTTTAATGAAATAAGAAATTCTTAGCCTACTTGAGATCGTTCTGGTAGATGCTTGCTTCACATTTTTTCTTTTTTCTTTTTTTTTTTTGCTGGGAATTTGGAGCAAACATTATTTGGATTTTTTTATTTTAATTTAATTTTGTTTACTTGTTTGTTGCTTTTATGTTATACTTCCAATTTTATTATGTGTCTCTTTTCTTTTACATTTTTGTTCTTTTTGTTTATAATAGTAAAGTCCAATTGTGTTTCTGTTTGGTGGTGATGAGATAAGTTGAAGCTCTGTTTGTTTGGATTGCAATTAATTTTGAAATTCCATAGCAGAGAGGATGTAATTGAGATTCCAATTGTGTTCATGAATAACATGTCAATATGTCATGAATTTTGCAGGAAACATTTTTGTGTGTTGTTTTTTTCTTAGTATCTACCAGTTTAGTTGGAATTTTTGGGAAAATTATTATTCCCTTGGCAATAAATTGAGCCTTCAATGTACTTAACTAAAAAATAAATATATACTGAGCCTTTGGGCATTTTTGAATGAGGCAATCAAATTGATACAATATGCTTTCATTATATTTGAAAATGTTAATTTAATATGGGCGGCTCAAGTTCCATTTGGCATCAGGCACTTTCGTTATATCATGTCATTAGTTTCTACTGAGTTCCCTTTCATTCCTATTTAATTGTTGTGCTAATACTTGCTTGATTGTGGAGACATTTTAATCTGAGTGAAGTACTTCCCAGGGAAATGTTTTCTTAGAAAACTATTGAAAAGTGGGTTCTATTGGTTATGGTTTAGGGGAGTGATGTCAATCTATAGTGGTTTAATGGCTGATAAATGTTTATGAACTTCTTTTGTAATATGGAATGGTGACTTTTCAAATGTTTGATCTTCATTCAATGGAAATTTGCTTGTCATGACCCAAACCCGGCCCTATGGGTTAAGGACATAACCGGCCAGTAATCCTGAGATTACCTACGGCCTCAGACCAAAATAGACAGAATTCGTCAGAGTAAAGGGGCTAAACGGAAGCAATAATTAAAAACTTTGTCCATAGAGCCGTGCTTATATGCACTTTTAAACAAACCATGCACATATATGTTAATAACCCACAACAAAGTACAGTATCACAAAATCCTCTACAGACAGGATCATCCAAACTGAGTCAACTCACATCAAAACTATATACAGATATACACAAAGTCCTTGCCAGTGAGACAAAATATAAGTACATGACAAAGTGGCAAGGATGGGTCTCGTGCGTGAGACACAAGGCTGACTCTCCAAAACTCACATTGTTCCTGGCAGACTTCACTGGGGCTGGGTTTGGACTTCTCTTGGCTCACCTACAAACACATGAATGAGCGTGAGCGATAGCCCAGTGAATAATATCAAATACAGAAATTACATAACAATGTAGAACAACATGTTCCAAACGGCCTCGGGCCCAATTCATATTTCTAGTTAATAGATATATAACTATATGAAGTTCAAATCAAGTGACCGTAGTTCCAAACATTCTGGCCTTTGGCCCATTTAGATTTCCATTCCTGTCAAAACGGCCTTTGGCCCATTCGTTTCTACCAAACGGCCTTCGGCCCATTCATTTATGTCAAAACGGCCTTCTGCCCATTCATTTCTGTCAAAACGGCCTACGGCCCATTCATTTCTGTCAAAATGGCCTTCGGCCCATACATTCGTGTCAAAACGGCCTTCGGCCCACTCATTCATGTCAAAACGACCTTAGGTCCATTCATACTTGTTAAAACGACCTTCGGTCCACTCATTTCTATCAAAACGACCTTCGGTCCATTCATTTGTATCAAAACGACCTTAGGTCCATTTACATTTATCAAAACGACCTTAGGCCCATTTATATTTATCAAAACGACCTTAGGTCCATTTATATTTGTCAAAACGACCTTTGGTCCACTCATTTCTATCAAAACGACCTTCGGTCCATTCATTTGTATCAAAACGACCTTAGGTCCATTTATATTTATCAAAACGACCTTCGGTCCATTCGTTTGTTCATGTCAGACTTTTGTCCACAATCCCAATTAGCAACTCATAAAGTTTATGGGAAATAACAATTGGACATTTACAAGCTTTCAAATATCGATATCACTCACAATGATCGGCTTGTGGATTTGCCCTGGAGCTTGACCCTACACATTTCATGAACACAAAATGGTCACTAACAGTTCAATCCGTTCTTTAATTCACATATTCCTCTTTAGGCTTCATTCTTATCTCTTTAATTCAATTACAATGCTCAATGCATGCCTAAGAGTGCTTGGAAGCGAAAGGGAACGGAAAACAGAACACAGAATGCATAAACAAAATTTTAGCAAAACAGGGTCCCCGCTCGAGCGTGGACTTCCCCGCTCGAGCCCTTAAGCCTACAAAAGTGCTGGTTATCTCAAATTCCCGCTCGAGCGTGAACTCGGCCGCTCGAGTGAACTGCCTGTCTACATAGCTCCCCGCTCGAGCGTCAACTTACCCGCTCGAGCGGGAACCATGTCTGTCAAAAATGCTGGGAGCACGATTTTCCCGCTCGAGCAGCACTTCCCCCGCTCGAGCGGACACCAAAAATCTGGGTTTTCCAGATTGAGTTCTTGAGCTCCAATTCGATTTCAAAGGCTCCAATGCATGTTTTTGGGCTCAAACATCAAATATACATGTACTAACATGGTACCAACACCAAATTACAACACAATGGAGCTCAATTTCACAAATTAATCACATGCATGCCCCAAATTAACTCAAACTCATGCATTCAAAATTTCCATTTTTTATAAACAACATGCATGCCCAATTTGACTTTTATTTTCACTTCTAATGATGCAATTAGTGCTCATTCCCATGAAACTCAACAAAAACATACTTGCATGCATGATTCAACTCACAATCTTTCATAATTCATACATTACATGCTAGATTAGGTGATTTCATAGGAATCCTTTACATGCATGCTCATATCAACTTAAATCTTACTTAATCCATGGCCCAACTCACTAATCAATCTTCAATTCACAAAATTACAACTCAAACCCATGAATCAAAGGTTGATTACTCACCTAGGAACTTAATCTTTCCAATTTATGGTAAATTCTTGAGTGTGCCTTCAAGATCACCAAGTCTTCTAGCCAAATCTCTACTTGGAGCCTTCTCTCTCTCTAAATTCGGCTCCTCCCTCTCTCTAGAACATAATCTCAGATGTTTGAGCTCCAAAGGAACAAAAATGAGAGTGTAGTGGCCCTTATAAAAGCTCCCTTGGTCACATTATTTTATTATAAAATAATTGAGCACTAATTCACTAATTAAATCAATTCAATCTGATTCGAATCAATTTCCAATTAAATTTCACCGTAGGCTCTAAAAATTATGCCAATCACATTGGTGTAGTCAATTTCGGGCTCTATAGCCGATAAGGCCTTCAATTTATTTTCCAATGCAGATAATCAAATAGATATTCCTACGGTGAACAGATCGAAATTCAAAACCACATATTTTCACATAATGGCATACAAAACCATAACAAACACATAATCATATACAAATTAAGGACCAATTCGCATATTACGGAACGGGGTTATCACATTGCTATTGCTGCAAGTCTATTGACAACTATGCTCTCATCTTTGTCTTTCTCCCACTCATTTCCATTATGGTTTGATGATAGAGGTACGTTTTTTTTGCTATGTTACTTGGGTTATGTGTGAAATAAATTTTGAACCTACATAAATTTGGTTAATTTATATGATAAATCAATAAATGGTGGTTTGATTCACTAGTAATTGACAGGGTTCTGAATTAGCATTGCAAGTTATCCGATCTACTAGTGAATTTTTCAGTTGTATGGAACCCCTTTTGATTGCTTCGACATTCATTATGAGCTCCTGTGCTTGGAAGGATGCCATAGCCTCCAGGTTTGCAGTCCTCTGTTGGTTATCTTGTGATATACTTTATCAGGATAATGATGCTAAAATGTCACAGTAATTAAAAATTATGGCATGTGCTCTGATCAGTTTTCTAGGAGAATGACTTCATGCCAGACCTTGATTGTACTGTTGTGACTTGAAGCTTGTTTTTATATCAAATATATCCTTGTTTTTATAGTTTGATTTGAATTTCTGGTGTGTTATGTTTGTTTTTGTATTGTTGTTTGCTATCTTATTTGTGATTGTTAAGACAAACACAAACACGTCTGTGTGTAATGAAAACCAATATAGGAGTGAAACCAATCATTCAATTGATTATCATTATCTTGTCTTCATCACCATAATCTGTCTCATCTTCTTACTATCCTTGCCATTTTTCTTCACTTAAACACGTCTTATTTTCTTGCTTCCCTGATCATAATTGTTGTGCTTATCCTCTTCTTAAACTTCTTTGCTAATTAGTTGTGTCAGATTGTAGGGTTAGCGGGGACCACTGCTGATGTGCACTGCTATGATTTATTGACAAACAAATGGTCTAGGTAAGCCCAGACCAGTAACCACTTATCAGCTAGCAATAATACTTTTGAGGTTATGCTTTTTTTTACTTGCTTGTTATGTAGTTCTATTATGCTTTAATGAGCTTTCTTTTGCAGGATTACATCCTTTGGAGAACCTCCCACTCCAAGGACAGCACATGTGGCAACTGTTGTGGGTACTATGGTAGTTATTCAGGTTGGAGGACATATCGATAATTCAACAGTTTATCATTTTTAGTGCTTTGGCTACTTTTTCTTCTTTCATTTAGTTAATAAATTGTAACTGCTCCCTGTTATCTTTCAATCCAACACAGGATGGAATTGGTCCAGCTGGTTTGTCTGCTGAGGACCTCCATGTTCTTGATCTCACATAACAACGACCACGATGGCATAGGTTAGATTCCCAAAAATTGTCCTTGCCCATTTATTGTACAATTTTGTCTATATGATTCCTTCTCCCTATCAAGGTCAAGATACACCTCTTCCATTGTCATACATGTTTGACTTGTTACATCCTCTCTTAATGATTTTTTTTTCAGCCACTAGCCAATGCATATGGACTTGCAAAACATAGAGATGGTCGGTGGGAATGGGCAATTGCTCCTGGTGTCTCACCATCTCCTAGATATCAACATGCAGTGGCAAGTTTTTCTTTTAAACTCCCAACCCAAAAAGAAAAGAAAAAGACCCCACTGTTAGTTGACATTTCCCCCCTCCTGTTCGGTATCTTGAAACCAGTCATTGAGATGTTCTATGCTCCTATAGGTTTTTGTAAATGCAAGGCTTCATGTGTCTGGTGGTGCACTTGGTGGTGGACGTATGGTGGAGGATTCATCAAGTGTTGCAATTATTTTCCTTTATTTTCTTTTTCCTTGTAATCTAGCAAATGTGTTGAAATTGTTGGTGTACAAAATCTACACTTGAGTCTTTTTCTCAGATTTGTCACGTTTCTGTGTGTAGTTCTGGATACTGCGGCAGGAGTCTAGTGTGATACAAAGTCTATTGTTACCACTCCCAGGACAAGCAGATACAGTGCTAATGCTGCTGGTGGAGCTACTACAATTGAACTGACGAGACACTGTAGGCATGCTGCCTCTGTTATTAGTGACCTGATATTTATCTATGGTGGTCTACATGGTGGTAAGACGTCACAATAGAACACTCAATTTTTTTCCCTTTGTATTTAGTTCTAGACTTTAAGCTGACTAGTACCTTCTAATATTGTACATCGTTTTGCATTCTTATGCCCAGCATAATATGGGTCTGTCCTGATTTGAAAGTATTAGTATTATTTTTTTAATATTAGTTATGAACAATTAGTTCTTTTTCTGAAAGCATTAGTATTTTTCCTATTATTTTCTTATTCTAAGAGTTGCAAGTATGCGATACCCTCTTTTTAAAATGTCATGTATGAGAAATTCTTTCAAGGGTCTTTATTTGATATGAATATTTTTTGGGTTCATTTCATTTGTTATGATTTACATGCAACATTTATAAAATTTTCAGGTCCCAATAATAGCAATGGTTATGGGTGAAAGGGGTTTGATGGCAAGGATACTTTGTCCCAAATTTGGGGGATATCTTACTTTTGGTACCCTTGAGTCAGGAATAGTATCAATGGGCAACCAACAATTGATGATTTGGTGAACTTATACAATCTCAGACAAATAGGCCCTGATACAAAAGTATTTGGCGTTATCAAGAAGCCTGTTGGCCACACCTAGTCACCTATTTTATACAATGAAGCATTCAAAGAGGTTGGCTTTAATGGAGTTGAACTTTCTCCATACTTATTCATCTACAGATTTTGCTGGGTTCAGGTTCAATATTAAGATTTGATAATAGTAGTATAATATAATATTTGAATTGTTACTTGTTCATGGTTTGGTATATGTTTTGTAGATTTTGTCGAGCAGCTGATGTTGGGAGCCAAAGATTATATTGCTCTTTTTTTTTCTTTTTTTTTGTGGAAGACTTGAATTTTTTTGTACAGTGTATTTAATGATGGTTAATGGATAATATCTATTATAAATTTAATTAATTTGTTAATTTTGTTATTTTTCATTAATAAAAAATTGTTTGGTGCTTGTAATTGATTTTTTTGTTGTAGCAAATCCATATATGATTTTTTTTTAATAAATAATTATTGGGAAAATTACATATACCCCCCTCGAGGTTTGGCTAAATTACAAATACCCCCCTGAGATTTGAGAAATTACAAATTCCCCCTTGAATGTTATATTTGCATAACAAATTAGGGAGTAATTTGTTATGAAATTTAAACCTCAGGGGGCAAATTGTTATGAAAATACAAACCTCAGGGGGCGGGATGTAATTTTCGAAACCTCAGGGGGGTATCTGTAATTTAGCCAAACCTCAAGGGAGGTATACGTAATTTGCCCATAATTATTTGGACAGTAAAACAATGGTCGCTAAAAGTGTTTTTTATTTTTTTATTTTTTTTGCGATGGCAAAATAGCTGTCACAAAAAGTAGTTTAGGCAGTCGCAAATAATTTGCGACCGTTGCTTTGCCGTCGCAAAAAGTATTTGCTACCCCCACATTTGTATCCCCCATCTACAGTCGCATTGGCTGTCGCAAAAAATCTTTTGCGACTATATTTTTTTTATTTGTGACGGTCGCAAAAAGTGTTTTTTTTAGTAGTGACCTTCATCACAAATTAGTCAAATTTGAAGAAAAGTCCTCCAAATGCCCTCTCAATTGCAAATTTATTAAGAATGCAATGCCTTCATCATTCATCAGCAAAAGACAAACTTAAAGTAGCATCTTTGAATAAGAGCAATTATTTGTACACTCCAACCAGCAAGAAAACAATCCCATGAATCCCACCTCCCTTGATAGTGTGACGCCCCTTTCCCATCTTTGTAGTACTCTTAAAAAATCATCCAAGCTCAAACTTCCATCATGATTAGTGTCGAACACATAAAATATCATATCCACCACATTCTCTGTGAGAGAGAGAGATACCACAAACCTTGCAACCAAACATACTAACTCTGTTAATACCAGTTATGAAATATGCTCAATTGATTGGAAAAAAATAAGTGCATAGTAAGTTTATTACATGATATGCAGCTCTTTGGAAATCGGGCTTTGTCAAGAGCCCATTCACTTTTCCATGAATAAAGATTGCGAGAGACAAGGGGTGTAACCTTTTACGAAGCTCAGCCAAATTCTTGAATTCTTCAAATGTAATGCGTATGGCTCTAAAATTTGGTCCATCGTTTAATTCTTCAATGCGGTCAAGAAACTTGTTTACATGTCAGCAGATGCAACCATTGACAATGCAAAATCTTTAGCTATGGTTCCTTGTAACTTGTAGTCATAATGAACAAACTCCAACCATAATATCTACAAAAGGTTCAAAAGATGTATAGATTATAATTATTATTATGAACATCAAGTACCAAAACACAATGCCATGATCGGTGAATTGTAAATTAAATAAATAAATGACCACTGCATGAAATGAGCATTCAGGGTCTTCTTGCATGTTCAAGGTTTCTTATGTGTCCCTAGTCTGGTTGATCGAATCGAAAACAGATTTCTTATAAACATGAGAGGGAGAGAGAGGCAGAGAGAGAGAGAAAAAGTTACTTCATCATGCAAGTCTATCAAATCCTGGACAAATTTACATGTTCTAGGCATTGCTCGCCATCTTTTCCAAAGAAGTACTCTAGCAGACGCCCATCTTATACAAAAACCAAAACTTTTAATGCAATATGGAGTCCATCTATGTGGAGAGCCCCTTGTCTGTTATGAGTTCCCATCAAGGTCATCACGTTCTTAAATTCATCCTTGTCTATCTCTCTATTTATTCAGTTAAAGCAGTTGAGAACTTGAAAATCCATAGTAGATATAACCAGATATCATTCTATGTGGGAGCAAAATACAAAACTATTTTACTAGATACACAAAGGTATAAACAAATTGAACAATCATTTGCTCACTTGGTTATAAGTATAAAAAAAAAATAAAAAATTACACTATTAAATAAACCAAATTCTCATCAAATTCTTAATACAAAGTCATGTTAAGGTAGCACTTAAAATCAAGTTCTTAATTAATACAAAGTCATACCCCTTCATAGCCTAGTGATTTCTCAATAATTTGTAGTCATCTGATGACTATTTCTATTTCTTAAACATACCCAAAATAATTATTCCATACAGCAAGCTTTTGGGTGCACTCTGAATTTTGTTCTTCTCAGTAACATAAGTCTGCCGGTGTCATAAGTCTGCTTGAAAAACAAATAAAACCATGAAATATGCTAACATTAAACCTTTTTTTTTTTTTTATCAACAAAATAAAAACTTTATTAGTGAAATCAACATACAGAGAATATGAAATTATATCAATAAAGGAAGATAGTAACATTAAACTTTATTGTGGTCATAGAAGCAAAATTGGTTTCTAACTACAATGAATCTGCACATACTTCATGTATAACTTACAAGCATGTGAAACTCATAGATGTATGAAAATTCTCTATTTTCTTCAAATATCATTACTCTATAAAAATCACTCTCTAAGGGGAGCCCAATTATAATTGCATCTCATGTTCAATGTTCAAAGGTCTGGCAAGTCTTTAAGCAAGGAAATAGAGAGAGCTAAAGGAGGACCTAGCCTGTGCTGCATGGAAGAGGTAGGCAATCTCAAAGGAATAAAGATGGTAGACAAAGTGTTCAAACAATCTTTGTGGACAATATTCCATCATCCATGAACCCAAAGGGCCTTTATGCTCTATTCAAGAAGTTTGGAGTTGTTAGAGATGTATTTATACCGAACAAGATAAGAAAAGCAACGTGGTCAAGATTTGGATTTGTCAGGTATGATTGTCCTGTAGCAGCAAATATGGCAATCCAAAAAACCAATGGCTTGTGGTGTGATGACAAAGCCTTAAAGGTAAAGAGAGCAGTGTTCTAGAAGGATGCATCGCGTGTCAAGGGAAGGGGTCAAGTTGTAGAAGTAGGGAAAGGAAATGGAAGAGATGAGGAAAGTTTGAGGTGGCGAATGGAGAAACCATTAGAAAAAATATAGGACACAAGTATTATGCAGAAGCAGTATAGTTGGGTAACTGTAAGGATAGTAAGGGCCACACACTATTTGCTCAAGAGGTGGGGAATGGGTGGTTCTATGACAGCCTTATTGTGAAGTTGAAAAGCTTCTACACATTCTCAGATTTTCAGAAAGCAGTCATTGAGAAGGGAACAAAAGAAATTATGGTGAGGAAAGGACGCGGAAAGAAGGCGGTGGTATCCTTTAGATCATCTGATGATACGAAGGAAAATGTACTATTATTAGATGACTGCTGGAATGAATGGTGTGAATCTGTATGAGAGTAGAGAAAATTTGGGCACATGGAGCAAGAGAGGGGGGTGTGGCTGAGTTGCTATGGAGTACCATTCAATTTATGGAATTCAGATACTTTCAACAAGATTGGAAGACTTTGAGGAGAGGTAATTAGGTTAGATAATGAAACATCTAACCAACTATCTTTTAGATGTGGTAGAGTCAAAGTGTTGTCACAAAATTTATGGGGTCCATCAACACAGTAGTACATGTGTTGTGGTCAGGTAGAAGTTACCCAGTAAGAGTACGTGAGGAACAGGTCATGGTGTCAAAACTTGTTACAGAATCATGCAAGTGTTCTCTTCACGAATGTTGTAGCTCAAACAGTACGGAGAACAAGTTTGGTGGCAATGGAGATCGAGCTGAGGAGGATATTGCTGAGGTGAAAGGTGCCTTGCAAAATGAGGTGACAGATCATGGTGACAGGGCAAATCTGCAGAGAGATGACATGGAGATTAATGGATTTAGTGGAGGATAGCTGGAGTTGGACGAGTTTTTTACCTCTAAAGTGGAAGTAACTATTAATACAAGGGAGCAGCTTGCCTTCAATTCGAGATCAGACTGGATGGTGCTGTTCGGCCCGTGGGGGCCCGCCACGGATCCTATTTTTGATAATCCGAACCATTCAACATGTAGAACTCATTGAGTACAATATGCCTGTAAAAAATCACGTTGATCGGATATCGACAGCTATCTCATCGGATTAGTTTTTTGTCAACTATTAATTTGTTCACTGTCTATTTTTTTTTTATACAAAACTGATTTGATCACATAACTATCGATATCCGATCAATATAATTTTTTACAAGCATGTAGTAATCAATGAAAAGAAAATACTCTCATCCCCTAACTTGAATATAACATTGTCCGCAATGGAAGCAAATGCGAAGTAAATTAGAAAAAGAGAGAGAAAATATTACCAGACATTGTAGGTGCACCTCCAGCTAGGCAGATATGAACACAAACATATATATATATTGTTTTTGAGCAATAATAAAAGAAAGAAATAAACTAAATAACATACATTAAAAATAAATAAAACAATTGCAAACAAAGGGACCAGGATTTGTGCCACATGTGCGATGAGTTGTGCCGCACGTGCGAAATTTTTATTTTATTTTTAAACCCAATTACAACCCAAAAACTTCAAACTATTTTTACTTTCATTGCACATCTGAAATAAATATAGCACTTTGAAAACATCTAAATGCTCAACAAAGGTATAATCTTTACGTGAAAATCACGGGTATTACTTTTCTCCCTAACTATGTTTGTAACTTTCCATATTCTCCAACAGGGTGACAGACTAGGTTAATTTGGTATCCGGAATTGAGGCGCCTAAAACTAACTCGACCTATGGGGCTGCCATACAGAGTTCAAGTCCGGATGGTTTTGAAGCAATCTCCATACCCTTGGGTATTTAAACCAGACTTTAATCTCAGAAATTCCAAACCTTTGCATTCTAGGCTTTTCCATTCGAACTTTAGTTTCTACCGTCGCAGTTGGTCTCCTAGAACTCACTACAAACACAATTAGGTGGCTATACCAGATCGTCAGATGCCATTCGGGCACGGCTAACACCAAAGGAATTATATCTTTAGAGGATTTGAAAACACTATTTCTGTCTTTTGTTTTTATTTATTTATTTATTATTTTTTTTAAGACAAAAAAATAGCACGCAATATATTTAAATATTTGTTAAACCAAAAGCAAAAGCCTTTCCTCCCAACTTAAATGACAATGGCCTCAATGGCATATACCAAAAACGACCGATAAGAACAATAAAAGGAAAGGGAATTAAAACACAATAATATATACATCCTTGAAATGCAGAGAAAGATGACCCCCCACTGGAAGGAAAATATACCTGCAAAAGGATTAGAAAATAAACACAACCAATTTTATTATTATTATTATTATTTATTTTTTTTTGGATCCAAGGTTTCATGTTGATCTTCCTTTAAGTAATCTGCCTCAAACCAAATTTGTTAGGTCGAACTCAGCAGTTCCATTCAAAGGTGCACTAATCTATTTGGCCCTAACACACCACATTGAAAGCATACAAAATAACAAAT
This sequence comes from Camellia granthamiana, assembly GCA_036172215.1. NCBI lineage: Eukaryota > Viridiplantae > Streptophyta > Magnoliopsida > Ericales > Theaceae > Camellia > Camellia granthamiana. The sequence continues at coordinate 755,372 of JAXFYN010000086.1, forward strand.
AAAGAACTAAAACTAAAAGGCTCAGGTTTCCTCTCGATAAGAGCTAAATATACGCTCTTCAGCTAAATATCAATACAAACTTAATTTTTCCTTTTCTTCCAATTTATGAGATATGGGTCCTTGTAATGAAAATAAATCAACCCGTCTAATAGTGCGGGACTAGGTTGTAAATGACTTATGGGAGGATGATTAACGGAGTGGAGAAATATGTGTGTGAAAAGTATAATGTGTAAAGAAATCTCATGGGTGGAAACAATAAGTTCAAAACCAAAAATAAAATTCCATACATGCTAATTTACTTTATCACTATAATTTTCTATAGTTAAATCCCTATCAATTTCGTCCACATGAGAGGCCAAAACTATGGGGAGAGTTTCTGTCATATCTATGGGTGCAATGGTAGGTTCAAGTGACAAAAATGCTAACTACATATCAGTTGTTGGATCACTGGAGAAATGTGTTGTGGCTTCACTATGTTCAATTTGCAATTTTTTTTCAAAAATCTCATAGCATGCACTCTTATAAATGTCTTGAAGGAGTTGGTCAAAAGAAATCCACACCTCAGCTGGGATCTTCTCAAAATTTTTAGTTGACCACATTGCATCTACAATTTGACTTGTTTGAGAGTTCAACCCATTCTAAAAGAAAGTAATGAGTTGAGTCATTTTGTAGCCATGTTGTGGACAAGCATCTACATAGCTCTTGTATTGATCCCAACAATGACAAAATAACTCATCTTTTTCCTGAGTGAAATTTAATATTTTTCTTTTGAGAAGAGTGAGATCAGATGGAGATTGTGATTATTTCCATTTAAAATAAGCCAACATATTTACCCAATTCAAGGCAGTAAGAACGATGCCCGTGCATACACCATTCACACACACACACACACACTAAGTTTCGACTTTTGTGGGCTAAGTTATGAAAGCAAAATACCAAAGGAGAATATACTCACAGCGATTTAACGAAAATGCTTTACTCGTCTTGCGGGTGCTTGACTTGTAGACCGTTGTCTCCAATCTCCACTTGAGCTCTCTATGTTTAGTACTTTGGTTCTTTGCTTACGAGTTTTTTTTTAATTTTAAAAAAAGAACTTTAGTGTTGTAGTTTATTTTTAAAGCTCGATTGCACTCCGCTTGCACTTCGGTTATAACTCCACTTGCAAAGACTTGATTGTGGAAAAACCTAGGGTAATGAATTCACCACTAGTTACATAAATAAGGTTTTAATTTGAAAATCAATTATGTTACGATTCGAACTAAATAATACTTCACAGCTACAAGTTCAAAGCATTGATCAAGAGAATTATCACATTCAATGTGTAGGCACAAACCATCTCAAGTAGTATGAGTCATTCGATCTAAACTAGGGTAGCAAAATGACTCGTCCCTCGTAGTATGGTTCGTCTCATACCTTGAATATGAAAGAAAAGAAAACCATTGTATGTAAAGCATTCAACAATCACATAAAGAAGAATACCTAAAGAGATAGTGGAAAATATAAATTTGAAACTTCTTAAACACCATACAATTCGTTCAAACCTTTACAAAATCAAAAAGTAAAGAGAAAACCCTATTTACTTGGCTAGGGTTTCATTAAAACCCTAGAAATAGGAGCCTAGCCACTCATGGACAAGTGGGAAGAAGTAGAAGAAGAAGAACCCTCTATGGAAATTGCCCTTGAAGCTTGAGAATCCCTTTTTTTTCTAACCCTAGCCTCTTCTCTCTCTTGGAATTTTCAGAAAACTAATTTAGCCTTTTTTCTGTCTTTTTATACCTTTACAATTTTCCCCACATTCAAAACATCAAGCACGATTCCCGAGGTACGGAAGGGGGTTCCACACGTGCAATTTCCTTAGGCTTTGTTTAGCTGTGATGGATGGCCCGCACATGCAAGAATAGTCCTCCGCACGTGCGGGAAGCATTTTTCTCTATAATTTCTGCATTTTTTCTCATTTTATGCTCCCACTGTGTCCAACCTGATTGACATTAAACAAGCATAAAAATATATAATTTGACAGGCAAGTAGGGTTAAGAGATCCTAATTATCGGTCTCAGTGTTGCACAATTCGACCTCAATCAGTTGTTGAGTCTCGTTTCTTGTGCCGTGAATATCTTGTATAATGAAAAATATAACATTAGTTATTAGTATACAATTGCTATACAATTGTTGTGAAAAATAAATAAATATAAAGTGCAATTATTATTGTGATGTAGGTGTTTTGCAAAGTGTTAGTTTGTTATTGAAAGTGTTTGTTGTAGACAATTATTTGTATGGCATATATGTATATATGTATTGAACATAAGTTGATAAGAAAACAATAAACAATTCTGTAGTTTTTTCCTAGCAAATGTAACTATATTACTAAAGCGATAAATGTTAGAAAATTAAAGTATCTGATGGTAATATAGCATTATAGATTGACAATATATGAATACAGTAACATATATAAATTTGCATTTATATTTTTTATATATATATTGACATATATACAATATTACAAAAGTAATATGTGAAATATTTTGTAACAATATAATATAGGTAACAATGAGAAATTCATTAGTCATAATTAAATAGTTGGTCATAATGCAGATGTTTAGTATTACATTTTTGTGTGTATGCACTATTTTTTAATTAGATTATTAAATTTACATAAAAATTGAAAGGAATTTGTGAATAATTTGTGTAAAATTAGAGATTAGTGAAGAAAGATTTAAGAAAAAAAGAAGTTTATAGTATTTAGTTTGATTAGTTTTTTCAAACTTTTTGAAAATCCTAAGTGATTCGTGATTAGATCAAGTTTTAAATATTCCAACTCCCAATCATTCAAAACACACAATCTAAATCATCAAGCACTTACGAAAGTGATTTAGATTGTTGCTTTGAAAAAACAATAAATCGACACAAACTATTTTTACGTGGAAAATTCACAATTGAAGAACTTTCAATTGTGATCAAAAAACCACGGGCGAAACGCCACTAATCAATCCACTACTGAAGAAAGAAATATTACAAAGATAACAAACAAATTACCAAACACATCCAATTTGTTTTCAAACCTTCTGTAAATCTTTCACTAAGCCTTCGTCTCGAAATTGATTGACCTGAAGTTGAATCCACAACTTCACTTGTCGAATCAACGACTACGCACAGTATCAAACTCTTTTGAAACTCCACGTTTGAATCTCCGGAATCCACCGAAGAAGAATACTCTTGAATATAACCAATCAACCTCCTTGATATATGCTTATCAATACATGAGTTTAATACTCACTCAAATCATCAAGGAAAACTCACAAAAACTCCAAAAGAAAACCTTAGAAAACCTTCAAGTAGAACTCAAAACGTAATCCTAGTTTTGGACTAAAACAAGTACTTATAGGAATCTGGGACAGCAAAGCTCGCTCGAGCAAGGAACTTATCTCGCATGATTTCCATAAGTGGCTTCGCTTGAGCCACGCTACCTACGCTCGAGCGTACATTCATCCTTCTTAGGTTTTTTACAGACGCAGCCTTCGCTCGAGCGAGCAGCACAAAGCAGAAAGAAAACTTATAACTCAATAACTCAAGTTTGTTCGTGGGATTAACAAGACTAAGGGACCTAATAATCTCCCCCTTTGTCAATTCCCGGACAAAACTTTCTAACACAATTTCCTAGAAAACAAATGTACTAACTAAACACACCAACTCAAAGAAACACAACTACCAAAACAATCTTGATGGAAATCTGCAAAACTGAAAATAGAGAGAATTGATATTCAATATTAGAAACCATCAAGACATAATAAACTAGTACACCAAAAAAAATAATCCCATACAAAACTAGTCCAATGCCGCCTGCAAAAGCCATCATGAGTATGCAAAAACAACATATATCCCATATATCAGATATCCCCATATATACCCCCCAAAAATTAACCAATACTCCCCCTTTTTGTCCAGGAGTGACAAAAGAAACAATTAGATACAGACCCAAAAAAAAAAAAAAAAAACTGGCCAAGGAAATAAAAAACTGTCCAAAAAACCACAGAGGCCAAATACTGTCAAGAACTAGGAGTCGGATGGAGGAGGCTGCTGCATCTGGAGTAATGAAAGGATCTGGGCGAGCATCGTGCTCTCCTGATCGAGACGACCATCCAATGTATCCATCCGAGCATCCAACTGATCAAGTCGGAGTGTAACTGACTGCTCAAACTGCTGCAGTTGGCCACGAAATGAACGCGAACGCATCTCAGGCATCTCAGGTGCATCAGCAGGGGCTGCATCAAACTCCGCCTTCTCAGCAAGGGAATCATCACCTGTATCAGACACTCCAGACACCCCCACTCCCGATACACCCCCCGAACATGAGCTTGACTCTGTGAGACCGTCAACTTAGTAATGGGTTTAATAGGAGAAGCAAACTCATCATCATCATAGGTAGGAACTCCAAGTGAAGTAAGAAAGCGAGTGAGAAAACACCCATAAGGAAGACCTAAGGACTTACGTCCTTCAAAAACAGAGATCATTTTGGTGACAATCATGGCGGGTAAGTCAATGGGTAGACGATGATCAATGCAATATAACACATACCCCTGATCTTGGGTAATGTGGGAGGAATGAGTGGTCACATGAATATTAGCACAGACAATGAGGCTGAGAAAACGAAAACGAGGTAGGAGTTCATTTTGTTGAGGAGCGCCCCGGGAAACCAAGTCCGGGAAAAACCACAAAGTACAGTGGCAACTCGATCAAAATCAACACCAGTACGAGTAAGAAGAGGAAAATGAAAATTCGGGACTTCTAGAAGACCAAGAAACAACCGAAAAACATCGCCAGTGATGTCTAAAGATGTCTTCCTAACCCAACCCTAGAAAAATACCCTCACCACTTTGGGAGTCAAATTTGCCCAAAGGCTCTCTATCTTTGAAAATGTAACACTTACTCTCAAAAGTTTTTGAAGTATTTTACATTAGGTTTCAATCCCTTCCACAATTCATATGGAGTTTGTAAAGTGTCGGGCCTTAAATACACGCGATATATAACATAAACAGCAGTATTTAGGGCTTCAGCCCAAAACTTTGGAGGAAGTTTCTTACTAAGGAGCATGACCCTAGCCATCTCTTGAACAACCCTGTTCTTCCTCTCAACCACTCCATTCTGTTGTGGAGTAATAGGTGCAGAAAATTCATGCTTGATTCCATGTATATCACAAAAATCCAAAAACGAACTGTTTTCAAACTCACGATTATGATCAGTTCGGATTCTTATGATACGCCTAATGGAAACACCCTGTTCATTTTGGATTTTAAGGACTAAGCCCTGGAAAGCATCAAACGTATCAGATTTTTCCCTTAAAAAATTTACCCACAAAAATCGAGTAAAATCATCAACAGTTAAAAAAATGTATCTTTTACCTCCAATGCTTTCAATGCGAGTGGGTCCCATAAGATCCATATGAACCAATTCAAGAAGACGTTTGGTTGTAAAATTGTTCACCTTTTATGAGGGGCACGGGTTTGCTTCCCTAGTTGACATGGTCTACACACTTGATTCAGATTCTTACCCAGTTTAGGTACTTCTCTCACTAGCTCTTTGTTGGCTATCTTAGTTAGCTCTTTAAAATTCATATGACCTAATCTTTGATGCAACAAATCAATGTTACTTATGATGGCTGAGTGGCAAGTGAGATCATTAGTGGTAACAATCCCATAGTAGTTATCAGATGTGTGAACCCCATGCAAGACAGTATTTCCCTTTTTATCCAAAATTTCACATTTATTTTTTGAAAACAATACTTCATGGTGGGAATCACACATTTGACTAATGCTCAAAAGATTTGTTTTAAGCCCATCAACAAGTAAAGCATTTTCAAGCTTGGGAAGACCAGCTACACTTATAGAGCCCTTACCAATGACTCTAGAAGTGCCACCGTCTCCAAAGGTAACAATTCCACCTTTATATTTTTCAAGGGAGGTGAAGTAGGATTTGTCACCTAACATGTGATGAGAGCACCCACTATCAAGATACCACATGTGTGAGTCACATGCTTTTAGAGCAGTGTGAACAACTAAACAAGTCAAATCATCTTTTTTCACCCAAATCTTTTTGGTCTTAACAAAATCAAGTCTGGCGGTCTTGGTAAATGTCTTGGCGTTGTGTACACCCTCATGAATCTTGGTATTCCGCCTAGACATGTAAGGTTGTCTCCTAGCCCAAGAAGTATTCGAATTTCTACCCTTTTGAGACACCTTACCAAACAATTCAAAGCAATAAGGACGAATGTGGCCATACCTACCACAATGATGACAAATAAAAGCAGGTTTTACCTCCCTTTTGTTGATCTTACTCCCGTTAGGTAGATGAAGAGAGGGATCACCCTTGTGTACCTTGAGCTTTCCTTTTGCTTGAGTCTTTAGGTCATGTGATGTAGAGGCCTGTCCCTTGTGAGCTGTCGCACCATAGCCTAGCCCACTTTTGTCACAACCCATTTGTTGAGACCCGAGGATGTCTTCTAATGATTTGGAACCTTTGTTCCACATGAAAATTGTGGCTCTAGCAATTCGGAGTTCTTCATCTTTATGACAAACCATCTCTTCCAATGTAGCTTGTGACATCTCAAGGCTTTCAAGCTTCTCTTCATATGTGGAAAACACTTTCAGGAGTTCATTCCTTTCAGTTTCATACGATAGAAGTTTCCCACATAGGTCTTGCCTGTCACTAGAGATCTTGATGACATTCTGCTTTGCTATTACAAGTTCTCCTTTTAGCTTGACATTCTCGCTTTCACATGCTTTGAGCTTGAGAGTGAGTTTGTCATTGATCTTTGACAAATTCAGATATTCATCGTAAAGCTTTTCGTAAGCTTGTTGTAGATCATCACCATTAATCTCATCATTGTCTTCTGATGTTTCATCATCTTCTTTTTGCTCCTCATTCTCCTTGGCCTCATCCAATCGAGCAACTAAGGCAAGAAAGGTGATTGCTAGTGGTGAAGATGAATCTCCTCTTTCATGGTATTGGCTCAGAATGTCCCATGCATCTTTAGCCTTTGTGCAGTGAGCAACCCGTTGTTGTTCTTCATCAGAAATTGCTCCACGAATAGTAATTAGAACTCTTTGATTGCTCGGATTGTTAGCACTTTCAACATCCTCTTCAATGGCTTGCCAGCCTTCTGGGTCAAAAGCTCTCAGAAATGCCCTCATTCTGATCTTCCAATACAAGTAATTACTCTCATCAAAGGTGGAAGCATGATACAGATTCTGACCACAAGCAAATTCCACTGACTTCGGAAGAGGTTGTGTGAAAGTGGACCAAAATGCCATGAAAGCACTATCCCCGTCTTCACCAGATTCAGTTTCTTCGGGTTCTTGCTCGGACTCGCTTTCATCATCCCAAGTCACTGCGTAGACTTTCTTCCGATTCTTTTTCAAAGGACATTCAAGGGCAATATGTCCAAACCCTTGACATTCATAACACTTGACCCCTTGCCCCTTTACGATCTTCTTTTTCAGTTTTTGGAGCAAGTTTTGGTGGAAAAGTTTTGGGTTTATCATTACTCTTGTCTTTTGAAATAGGGTCTCTGAAATTAGGCTTCTTTTTCTTTAAATTTTTTTTGAACTGTTTAGTAAACATAGCCGTCTTCTCAGACTCTAAATCAAACTCAGTCTCAGGAGTTTTTGCAGTCTCATGAGCACTAGTGAAAGCCACGCTATCTTTTTGTTTTTTCTTAGAAATCTGGTGGGCTTCATAAGTCTGCAAGTTTCCAACCAACTAATCAAGCTTGAGGGTATCAACACTATGAGCCTCCTCAATGGTTGTCACTTTTGGTTGGAACCTCTCCGGTAATGACCTCAAAATTTTTCCAACAACTTTAGCTTCAGGGATTTTTTCACCGAGTGTGAAATAGGAATTCACGATGTCACTAAGTTTAGCATAGAAATCATCAAACGCCTCATCATCACGCATAAAAAGAGTTTCAAAGGCAGAGGTGATATGTTGAAGTTTTGACCTTTTAACAGAAGTAGTACCCTCGTGAATCGTTTCAAGAATGTCCCAAGCCTCTTTTGCTACCTCACACGTGCAGATACGACGAAACTCTTCAGGTGTAACGGAGCAAAAAAGGGAATTGAGACCCTTACTATTCCAACTCGAGTTTTGATAATCGGTTGTGTCCCATTTATCAAGGGGTTTAGGAATATCAATACCATCAATGGTGACAATAGGTTCACTCCACCCATAGATCACGCAGTGCCAAACTTTCTCATCGATGGATTTTAAAAATGCTCTCATACGAGCTTTCCAATAAGAATAGTTTGTACCATCAAGTAATAGAGGTCTATGGGTCGAGTTACCTTCACGAATTGAATCCATATCACCAATCACACAAAATCACACTCCTATAGTTTTGATAAAAACAAAGAGTGACCTGCTCTAATACCAATTGAAAATCCTAAGTGATTCGTGATTAGATCAAGTTTTAAATATTCCAACTCCCAATATTCAAAACACACAATCTAAATCATCAAGCACTTACGAAAGTGATCTAGATTGTTGTTTTGGAAAAACAATAAATCGACACAAATGATTTTTACATGGAAAAACCACAATAGATGCACCTTCAATTGTGATAAAAAAACCATGGGCGAAACGCCACTAATCAATCCACTACTGAAGAAAGAAATATTACAAAGATAACAAACAAATCACCAAACGCATCCAATTTGTCTTCAAACCTTCTGTAAATCTTTCACCAAGCCTTCGTCTCGGAATTGATTAACTTGAAATTGAATCCACAACTTCACTTGTCAAATCAACGACTACGCACAGTATTAAACTCCTTTGAAACTCCACGTTTGAATCTCCGAAATCCACCGAAGAAGAATACTCTTGAATATAACCAATCAACCTCCTTGATATATGCTTATCAATACATGAGTTTAATACTCACTCAAATCATCAAGGAAAACTCACAAAAGCTCCAAAAGAAAACCTTAGAAAACCTTAAAGTAGATCTCAAAACATAATCCTAGTTTTGGACTAAAACAAGTACTTATAGGAATCTGGGACAGCGAAGCTCGCTCGAGCGAATAATCTCGCTCGAGCGAGGAACTTATCTCACGTGATTTCCATAAGTGGCTTCGCTCGAGCCACGCTACCCGAGCTCGAGCGTACATTCATCCTTCTCAAATTTTTTACAGACGGAGCCTTCGCTCGAGCGAGGACTCCTTCGCTCGAGCGAGCAACACAAAACAAAAAGGAAACTTACAACTCAATAACTCAAGTTTGTTCGTGGGATTGACAAGACTAAGGGACCTAACACTTTATTTTGAATTTTTTGATTTTCATATTTTTTGTCTTTAACACTTTTTTTATTAACACTTTTATTTCATTTTTTTTTTAGATTCACTTAATTTAACACTTTTTTATATTTTAAGTTTACTTTTAGATTTAGATTCTCTTAATCTAAATACACTTAGAAAATAATTTGTTGTGTATTCTTTTTGAAAAAAAAAAAAATATTAATATTAAATAATAATAACAAAAAAAAATAATTCTATTTAGATTATCAGATATTAGATTTTTATATAAAAGTATAATTTAAATATAAACTATGAAGAACTTTCAGTATCTTTAATCACCAAAACTATGAAAATATAAAAAATCAAAAATTGAAAAACATATTTAAAAAATATAACCAACAAAAGTGGTTTTTATTTAGAATTTTGACATCATACATTGGTTATTAAAATACCATGTAAAATATTACAGTTCATAAAATATAATTTAAACAAAAAGAAAGTATATGAAGATAACCTGCGAATTTTTGAGATGCAGTACAAATGTCTATTTTAAAAATCATGTGCTTTCCTCCGTTTAGATTCGAACGAATGAATACAATTTTAAGATTCAACCAAAATTATTTACAGTGATTTGATCTATGATGAACAATTTTAAATATTATGTATATTAGTATAGAAATAGACATAGGAAATAAAAAAGAGTAATTATTTTTTCTTCTTTAATCATCAACAATGTAAAATATAGGAAGACGACTTCTTCTTTTTTTTCTTTTTTCTTTGATAAAACGAGAGACGGCTTATTTATATTTATATAGGACTCTCGGAATTAATTCTCTCTCTCTCTATATATATATAGAAAATCAATGTCAAATCTTCTTTTTATAAGGTTTAAAATTTTTAAAAGTAAAGAGATAGTTGGTTTATATAAGACTCTTCATGACTTTTAAAAAATATAATAAATTTGAGAAGATAAAATTGAGATTTTAAAAAAATAGAAAACATAACAGACTCTCCACACTTTTATAACAGTAATAGATAGATGCACATACTTTTCACTTTTTAGAAAAATAAAATCTTCACTCCTTTTAGTTATAGGATTCGTTTAGTAAAATATTTGAATTTGTTCAACCTACCAACTCGATCCACATTTACTTGCCAATGTATCTAACCCAGTCGGTCAATTTTGAAACTAAAGTTGATTGGATATGTATGAGATTTTCGTAACTCGAACCCATTCGGTCAAGCAGTGGATGACATGCAATCGGTCCAAACTTCACCTTGGAGCACCCCTACTCTTTACTCATCCTTTGCATCTTTCATTTTTGCTCCATCCCGCAATTTTTTGGAGTCTAAACTTTTTAATTTTATGTTTGGATGTAGGATTTGTTAAAAATAAAAAAAAATAAATAAAGAGAATTTAATATATATATAATACATTCAATTTTATAGGTAACCAAACAAATTTTTTTTTTTTTTTAAATATCTATTCATTTTCTTCTCACTTCCGTAACCTAAGCAAAAAAAAAAAGGCAAAAGAAACAAACAAACAAATAAATTTAGCTTATTTCACTTCTTTTCTTTCTTTTCTTTTTCATCCATTCTATAAATTCAAAATTCCAATATAATGTAAAGAAATATTTAATTAATGTATTCAAATTCAACACACAATTACTTTTATTCCAATTTTTAAATATATAGCTATTTATGAGGGATAATTTTGATTTATTTTTATTTTTTATTTTTTATTTATTATTTTTTTTAAGTTTTTTGATTTGGATTTGTGAAGAGCATATGGTGTTTAGAGTTTGCTTGGTAGCTTTTTTGTTGACTTATTTTCATTTGTAGTGAATTTCTTTTAAATTTTTTTCAAAAAATTTTTGGCTGCTAGAGATGAATTGAAAATTTAAAAAAATTCTCAAAAAAGTTCAGAAATAACAAAATAGTAGACTTTATTTAGGCAAAAAGCAAAAAGCAAAAAGCAAAAGACATTACAGACCATCGAATAAACCAACAATAATCAAATGGTTAAGATCAATTACTATTAGGAGTGTTTAAATTATTTAGTGAATGGAAGAACTAAATCAAATTGATCTCTTTAAATTGGATTGGTTCGATTTTTGAGTGTATTGGTTTGGTTCTAGATTTTAAATCATCAAACTGATACGGTTAAGTTGATTCTTAGATTTGACCTAGTCTTAACAAAACCAATCCAAGAACTAAACCTATTAATATATATTTTAATTTTTTATTTATATTAACATATCTTCACCTAATTGGTTTATTACAATATATTTGATTGCATCTAATAATTTTTTACATACAATAATTATTAAGTAAACGGAGGAAGTAGTAGAAGTTTGAGTTGGATTTCACAGTTGATTTAATTTGTATTGGTTGTATTTTTAGATTTAATTGGTATGGGTTATGTTTAAGATTGAGTAGAATTTAATTTGTATTAATTTGCATTAAATAATATTTTGTTATTTGTTTGTATTATATTTAAATGTTAAAGATTTATTTATTTTAATTATTATTATTGATTGTTTCATTTATTTTTAATATAGTAAAACCGTGGTTTCAACTCGAACCAACCTGAGTTACATTGGGTTAGGCTGGGTTGATTTTAATGTATGATTAATTTGATTCTAGGTCTAAAAATTTGAAATCAATTATGATTGGGTTAGTTCTAAATTTAATGAATAATGTTATATGTACCAATTAGTGTACTAACTAGTGTACCAATTGATGATGTCACATAATTTAAGAAGTTTTTAATATTTGTAATTTGTATAATGAGTGTGGTCAATAATAATGTCATAACTAGTGTTGGTACACTAGTTAGTACAGTAATTAGTGCATGTAGCACCATCGAAATTTAATATCAAATCGGTGGTGCTACATGCACCTATTAATGTACTAACTAGTGTACCAACACTAGTTATGACATTATTATTTATTCTACTTATTATACAAATTACAAATATCAAAAATATCTTAAATTATGTCACATTATCAATTAGTACATTAGTTAGTATATTAATTGGTACATATCTATCTATACTATATATTAAGCAAAATGGGGTTTTAACCCCAAGGTCTGTGGGAGCTCCAATCTCCTAATCCTAATTTTTTAATTTTTTGATTTAAAAAAAAAAACCTCATCATTTATTGACTTTTCCTAACCCACAATCCCTTTTGACTTCTCTCATAATTATTGCAACATCATTTTCAATTTCTCCCATTAACTATGGTTACACACAAAAATAAAAAATAAAAAAAGATAAGAATTTAGCTATAAATCTCAAAAAGATATAACATCTAAATTTGAATTATGATTTAATAATATAATTATGTATTTTTTTTATGTATATCTATCAAAATTTTAAATCACTTAATGGGATAAATTAATCAATTTTTCAAAATTATTGATTTTTAATTTTCAAAATAGATTAAAAAAAACTATTGACTGATTTATTTATTTAATAACAAAAATATTTCATAATCTCTCTCTCCTAATCTCTCTCACAAATTTTCAAAAAAAAATATTAAAACTTGCATTCATTTTCTCTTCTCCAAAAAATCAGATAGGAGTTTCAATCTTCTAATCCTAATTTTCTAATTTTTTGATTTAAAAAAAAAAAAAAACCTCAGCATTTATTGATTTCTCCCAATCCAACCTCAGCATTTATTGAGTTTTCCTAACCCACAATCCCTTTTAACTTCTCTCATAATTATTACAACATCCTTTTCAATTTCTCCCATACACTACGGTTACACACAAAAATTTTTTTAAAAAAAAAGAATTTAACTATAGATCTCAAAAAGATATAACATCTAAATTTGAATTGTGATTTCATAATATAATTATGTATTTTTTTTATGTATATCTATCAAAATTTTAAATTACTTAATGGGACAAATTAATCAATTTTTCAAAATTATTGATTTTTAATTTACAAAATAGATTAAAAAAATCTGTTGACTGATTTATTTATTTAATAACAAAACCCAACCTCAGCATTTAGAAGCTCATGTTCCTTCCTCAATCTCCTCCTCTCATGCTTGAATTTCACTCTCTTCATCCTCTCTGCAACCTCTCTCTTCCCCATCATCCTCCTCAAAATGCCCCCAACTTCTCTAGGCTGGGCATTCCTCGCAGTCTCTTCAATTTCACTTCTCTCCTCCTTTGTGGGATTCTACTCCCATCTCACCCACTTCTGCTTCATAACCCACCTCTCCCTCCTTCTCGCCTCCTCAATCGGTCAATTACTGGCCATTTTAGCCCTCTTCACCAAAGAAAAACCGAGCCTTTCTCTACTAAAATCGCCTAGAGACCCGAGAGAGGCTAAAGTGTTGGTGAGATTGGAGTGTGGGATTTTAATGGCAATGTTTGTATTGCAAATTGGTGTGTTGGTATTGATGTGTGCTGTGCATAGTTGTTGGGTGAGAGAGTATGAGGGATTGGAATCGGAGAGAGAGGCAATGGAGAGGAAGAGGAGTCGGAGGATGGCGAGGGTGCAGGAGGAATCGATGGCGAATGTGGCGAAAATGGCAGAGATGAAAGGGAAGGAGTTGGATGAGAAGGTGAAGAATAAGTATGGGCAATGGGTAAAAAATGATTTGGAAGGCTAAAGACAGAACACTCCCTGTGGTTGTTATTAGTAGTTAAAATGATTTGCTTTATTTTTTTATTTTTTTTTTTATTTTGAACATAGTTAAATGATTTGTTTGTTGTTGATGTTGATGTTGATGTTTTTGTTGTTATTGTTGTTGTGTTTTTTTGGGGCCACCATGGGGTGTCCACTGGAGGCTTTATATGAATATATGAATGGTGTTTTTGATGATTAATTCAATGTTAGCTCTTTCGTGTGCATTTATTTTTTTTGGATGTGTGATTGTTTTCTTTATTTCGAATGAAGGCTGAAATAGAATGGTTATTGGTCAAAGGGAAATACTATTCTCATATTTAGTTTGGGTAGAAGAAAAGAAATAATAGAATCATTATTCTACAATTTAGAAGAATAATTATTTTATTGAGAGGTGAAGAAATAACCATTTCATTCCTATTCAAAATCATTTCAGCAAACTAAACACTACCTCAAATGAATCTTTCTTGCAGATGATGATAATATATTGGTCTAAATTTGAATCTAACTGAATTAAACCGATGCAACTGGGAGACTATAGTTTTTAGCCTTTTTTTTTTTTGACATTATTTAATTTTTAACCAACAATTACTGGATGACATTATATTACAACTAAAAGAAAACTTTCAAAAAATACCAAAAAATGCGGAATTGGAAGCCAAAAAATGGAATTTGGCTGAAAAGTGGTTTCAATCACAACGCTGTGAGTTTTGGATCATTTTTTTACTTTTGTTTCTTAAAGTCCTATTGTGGCAGATGTGTTGAAAACAAGGGATTTGGATTAGTGTGGATTAGTAGAGTTCTCGCTTTGTCATAAGTAATTTGACAATGTATATTGGATTATGCCAAAATACAGAGTGTGTGTGCAAGGGAAAACTTTCTTGCACTAGAGAGAAATAAGATGACGTGGTGCAAATTGTTTTCTTCTCCAAGATCACAATACGTTAGAGTTGTCTGGCTGGTGGTTATCAATCAAAGAGCACTTTGACGATCATGTCAGCTTTTGTATATAGATGGGAGAAGGTAGATTAGGAGTACTATTTTATGGGGTTGATTAAACATAATTCTATCTGTTGATCTTATTCGGAAAAATATATGATTTTTCACAAATAAATCAATCAATGAGAATAAAAATTTAATGCGGAAAAATTAAATTAACAGCAACACAAGAATTTTTACGTGGTTCCCTTAATGTGAGGTACGTCCACATGATCGAAATCCGATTCTACTATCAACTAAAAAGTTTTCAAACGATTACAAACAAGACACGAATGGTCTCACAAAATCACCCTTAGGTAAATTCTAAATAATTACAAATAAATAGGAGGAAAAGACCTGTGAAAATTCACATTTAATTATTCTTAAAAGAAAATAAATAAATAAATAAATTAATTAATTTTATCCAGAGTTTATCTAAATTATATATGTAAAAGTTAGTTTCAAATTAACCAAATTCAGTCACTAACAAAAATATTATTAAGAATAATAATTTTGTGGATGTTCAATATTTGTTGTTTATAAATTATTTCAATAATGATTCAACATGATAATCATTCTTACTAAATACCTTAGTTAAAAATCTTAGTGTATCAATTTTAAGAAAACCCACATAAACACACAAATTTAAAAAAAAAAAAAAAAAAAAAAAAAAAAAGGAATCAAATTTTTTCAGATTTTTGGGTGGCAACTTTGCTACTTGTTAGCTTGCATGTTAATGTAGGGAAGAAGAGCTCATTATTCATCATTGAAATTGAGAGGCACGATTGGACTACATGGAATGAAGAGAGAGAGAGAGAGAGAGAGAGAGAGAGAGAGAGAGAGAGAGAGGGGGGGAAGCCTCAGCCTCAACATATTTATATATATGCATGCCACTCTTTGATTAGAGCATGCAAAGAAAACCTGAGGAAAAAAAAATTTGCGAAGTGGAGTGAGTTAATAAGAGGAGGAGGAGGAGGTTGCATATTTTCCTACCATTTCACTATTCCATTTCAATCCTACAACTAAGTAAGAAAACCCTCTCATTTTTTTAATTGTTGAAATTTTCAGATGATAAAATGACTAATTTATAGATAGAAATATTTATATATATGTATGTAAATTTTGTGATGTGTATATCAAAATTTGATGATATTGATAATCTTAAAGTCATGGTATTATTGTGGAAATAGGCTTGCATGTGTAGTTTATACCATTAAAGAGAGAATTGAAGAATTTATTTGGTTTTTGAATTTACCAAAACATTTGTACGAATTTTTAGAAAATTTTATACTCAAAATTTGAAGATGATTTCTTCTACAAAGTTGTTTGTAATGATGTCTAATTCATCCATGGATTTTTTCAATAATTATGGAGGTTTGTACGGATTTATACAGATTTTTAACCAAATCTGGAGCTATAGGCAGATTTTACTATGTGTTTGAAAAATCATTAAAACTTTTATATTAAACCAAATCTGGTAATTTCTAAACAAAAAATGAAATTTGAGAAGTCTAATTTCATAATAAAATTTTATATTATGGAATTGATTTATAAATTTATGTATGGAATTAATTTAAGAAAATGTGATAAATCTGTGTCATAAACTTTCTTGGAATTTTTAAGAATTATTTATAATTTATTTTTGGAAAATGCTTTCAGAAAAATGACCATAACATGTTTTGTTGAGTATTCTGTAGATTTGTATGAATTTTAGAGTTGTATAAGTAATTTATTTATAATTTTATTTGCGAGATATACATTCTGAAAATTTTGGCAGATTCAGTAGGAATAAAAAATTATCTCTTCAATTGTTTATTTAGACTAAAATTTAATATTGTGTTAGCCTAATCTTGTAGATTAAAAATCCATACATGTGTGTGATTATGATTTATTTCTTTTTGGTATCTACATTATTATTTCATACCATGGTTTAAATTAATTGTTTATTTAAATTTTGTACATTGATTTATTTTTGGTGTGACATGTGTAACATTTTATGTTGGAAATTTTCATGAGTTGGTACAACATTATTGATGAATAAAATTGGAATTATTTGTGATTAATATAAAAACTAACTGAAATGATTAACAGCTTATACAAAGTTAACAATTGAGGGTTAATACCGGTTGTTCAAGGTGAGCCCTGGTTTTTAATAATTTTTACGTAAATTGTGTCGCGAAACCCTAAGATGGCATGAGACTTATTTGAACCCTTATCAGTATTTGGTTTTGGAATAAGGGTGGATGTGCGGGTGACACGCAGGGAGGTTACATACCCTTGGCGGACCGTTCCCCTGGGGCAGACCATGGATGCCACAGCTTGGGTATATAACTCCGAGTGTGGACATCTTTGGTAGTTCTTTAATATTTGACCAAGGGGGGGTTTCCAAATTAACCATGGCCATGGGTTAGTGGTTAGTAAGAAAATCTCTTTGGTGAGATTTTGAGTGTCACCTAAACTATGAAAATTGTCGAAATTATTATAATGGTTGTTACATTTATCATGCTATTGAATTTTACTATTATTTTAATTGTCATGATTTGATTATTTTCTCTTAAAAAGAATGGTAGGTTGGTTACGTTTTCTTACTGTGTTGCAAAACTCATGGCATATATTTTGTTGCCCTAGCGTTTCATGCCAGATTATATCGAAGAAGGGACTGAGGCTGAATTTGGAGCTGCTGCTAATATTGAACCTTGGCTAACTTAAAGTCAAGATTCTATTGAAATAAAATTTTATTATCCTTGGTATTAGTAATTACGAATGTTATAAAGTTGTTGTAATATTGTATGTGGACTCGTAATTTAGTTGTTAGGCTTTGACTATGTGAAAATTTAAATTTCCCTAATTAGTTGTTAAAATTTTTATTTAGCAAGTTATTTGTTATTTAAATTTTATGATGTTCCAAAAGAAAATTTGGGGCGTCACAGTTTGGTATCAAAGCATAGGGATTTAGAATGAGAGTTAATATCTTTAATATGAGAGTTGTATATTTTATCAAAGTGAGATCATAGTTATTTTTGGAGACCCATGGAGTAATTTTAGATTTATGGTGGCAGAATTAATTGATTTGAGGTAAATTCGGGTTGTATACAATATGCTCTATTTAAATCTCTTTGCAAAGAGTTCTCTATTTTTAATTATCCTCAATTTGTAATCCACTTGATTATTGTGGCTATTAATAGATTTTGTAAAATCATTTGTTGTCGAATCATTGATATTCTGATCATTTGGTAAAATTCTCTACAAATATTTCTGTGTTAAAATGGTGATTTGTCTGACTGAATGACATGAAAATACTTCGTACATGGATCGAGTGAATCTTGTTAATTGTTTACACCAATATGCCCAGATAAGCGTGGAGCTTGGGTGAGGTGGGTGAATAAATGAATTTATTCACTGGTCATGTACCGAGTAGGACTTGGTATTTGGTCCTAAATAAATTATGGTTGATTTGTTGTGCAATTGTTTGATTATCGTATCGTTAATTTAATGTCATAAATTGTTAGATTCTTGTTAATTTATTCTGTATCCGAGCGTTGAATTCCTATTGTATTGTATACTTCCCGAATTAATTTATTTTTCAGGTACGAAGCAGATTTGGGACCCACCACTGTAATTATTAAATTTGGAGATAGTTGTAATATTGTTTATTTCAGAGATAAATGTACTGTAGAATATTTTGGAGAATACAGTACAATTTGGAGACAAATTTGTAGTTATTATTTTTGGGAGCAAAACTTGTATATTTTTTTTGAGGCTATTTTAGTATATTTAACGACCCGGGAGTGGGGCGTTACAAGACCTCATCAAATATATGAACAAAAGTCTTCGAAACAGAATTAAAGAAGACACAAAATAATGAACCAAAACCAACACCTTCAATGCGGAGCCGCAGTTGTCAAAAACGTCTAAACAAAGTGAAGCAAAGCAAACTACACGCAGCTACAGTACCAACGGAAATCTCACCAAGTGAACTTTTACCAAGTTCAATGTTGCCACCCAAAAAACCAAACCCACCAAAAGATAATCCCCAATTCAATTTGTAACAGCCGCAACACATTATATCACCGGGACAAAAAACAAAGACAATATATATATATTGTTGAATCTTGGACTTTTTAACAAAACCCTAGCTACTATCATTGGGCTTTCAAAAGATAGATATAATATATTAAAAATATATTATAACCAATCCCAAACCAAATTAAATTCTTTTAATAAACCAATTGAGTCCCATACTCCAATAAGGAGATATATCCCAACAATTCTACCCCTATCGACTGAGGTGGAGACATCAATCATATCCGCCAAAGTTTGACACTTTAAATGTTTGTCCCTCGACAAAGTCTTTGTCAACATATCTGAAATATTATCATTTGTGTGAACCTTTTCGAGTTGTAACAATTTCGAATCTAACACATCACGAATCCAATGGTACCTTACATCACTGTGTTTTGATCTCAAATGAAAAGTAGAATCTTTACTCAAGTGAATAGCACTTTGACTATCACAATAAAGTACATACTTTTCTTGCTTCAAACCCAACTCTTGCAAAAATTTCTTCAACCATAACTCTTCTTTGCAAGCTTTCGTAGTGGCAATAAATTCAGCTTTGGTAGTTGAGAGAGTAACACATTTTTGTAATTTAGATTGCCATGCCACAACTCCCCTCTGCAAAAGTCATCAAATACCCCGAAGTAGATTTCCTAGAATCAACATCATTGGCCATGTCGGAATCTGTGAACCCATCAAGTATCGGCTTACCATCCCCAAAACACAAACACACCTTCGAAATCCCTCGAAGATACCTTAGAATCCATTTTACCATTGCCCAATGTTCTTTACCCGGATTAGAGAGAAACTGACTCACCACACCAATAGCGTGAGCAATATCTGGCCTTGTACAAACCATGGTGTACATCAAAGAACCAACCGCTGAAGCATAAGGAATTTTTGGCATCTCTTCCTTGTCTTTCTTACTTGTAGGACATTGACTCGAGCTAAGCTTGAAGTGACCTGCAAGTGGACAACCAACCGGCTTTGCTTTATCCATGTTGAACTTTTCAAGAACTTTTTTATTGTAGTTTTCTTGAGACAACCAAATCAGTCCCTTTTTGCTATCACGAACTATTTTTATACCAAGTATTTGCTTTGCTGGTCCCAAATCTTTCATAGCAAAAGACTTGCTCAACTCCAATTTCAACCTGTTAATCATGGTAGAATTTTGACCCACAATTAACATGTCATCAACATAAAGAAAAAGAATAATAAATTTGCCATCTGAAATTTTTTTCACAAACACACAATGGTCCGAAGTGGTTTTAGAAAAATCATTATTCATCATGAAAGAGTCAAATTTTTTGTACCATTGTCGCGGTCCTTGCTTGAGGCCATACAAACTTTTCTTCAATTTGCAAACAAATTTCTCTTCCATTTCTCTACAAAACCTTCCGGTTGCTCCATGTAAATTTCTTCTTCAAGATCACCATAAAGAAATGCGGTTTTCACATCAAGTTGCTCAACTTCAAAGTTCATACTTGCGACCATGCCAAGTACAACCCGAATAGAAGACATCTTCACAACTGGCGACAAAATCTCATCAAAGTCAATACCTTTCTTTTACCCAAAGCCTTTCACAACAAGACGTGCATTGTATCTCAAATTCTTGTTATCATTCTTCAATTTCTTATTTTTCAGAATTTTCCTTTTCTTAGGAAACTGCACTAAATCATAAGTGTGATTTTCAAGTAAAAAAGTCATCTCCTCTTTCATGGCCTTTTTTCAATCACTTTTCTTTGCATGCTCAATTACTTCTTGGTAGTTTTCAGGCTTCCCTTGATCGGAAATCAACACAAACTCATTGGGAGGGTACTTTCTTGAAGGTTGCCGGTCCCTTATAAATTTCCTTAACTCAAGTTGTGGTGGCGGTTCTTGAGTTAGATGCTCTTTCTCAATTTCTGGCTCAACTTCATTAGGATTAGCATCATCCTCTACATCTTCAATAGGTGGCTGCACATCTCCTCCATTTTCATCATCAACTGAAGATGAAGGAGATAGATCTATGTCAAGGAGATCACTAGTTTTTGGCTCTGGTTGATCACCTTTGCCAAAGTCTTCAATTGTTCAGTCTTCAAGAAACACAACATCATGGCTTCGAATGACTTTCTTGTTGACTAGATCCCACAATCTATATCCAAATTCATCATGCCCATAGCCAAGAAACATACATTGTCTTGACTTGTTATCAAGCTTGGACCTCTCATCTTTTGGAATGTAAACAAAGGCTCGGCAACCAAACACTCTCAAGTGCTCATAAGACACATCTTTACCGGTCCAAACTCTTTTAGGAATATCACCATTCAAAGGATAGGAAAGAGACAAATTGACCACATCAATCATTGTTTTCATTCCCTCACCCCAAAAGGATTTTCGCAATTTAGCTTGTGAAAGCAAATACCTTGTTCTTTCTACAATGGTGCAGTTCATCCTCTCAATAACGCCATTTTGTTGAAGAGTCTTCTTAACTGTCTTTTGGTGCCGAATACCTTGGCTAAGACAATACTCATCAAATGGCCCAATGTATTTACTACCATTGTCTGATCGGATACACTTCAATTTCTGCCCTGTTTCTCTTTTAACTTTGGCCTAAAAATGCTTTAATACTTCTAGAACTTGATATTTTGTTTTTAGTATAAAAGCCCAAACTTTCCTTGAATAATCATCAATGAAAGTAACAAAATAAATTGCACCACTATGTGTTCTAACTTTCAAAGGACCACAAACATCCAAATGAATCAACTCCAAAACATTTTCTTTTCTAGAAGTAATATTTTTATGAAAAGAAACTCTATGTTGTTTACCCGCCAAACAATGAACACAAGTTTTGAGATGTGTACCTTTCAAACCGGGTAGAAGCTCTTTTTTGAACAAAACTTGCAGCCCTTTTTCACTCATTTGCCCATGCCACTTGTGCCACAATTCAGTAGAAGTATTATCTTCAGGTGCATTGACAACACCTTTATAAATTTTTCCTTGTATCGAATAAAGTATATGAGTCTTCTTGCGCTTAGCCACCACCAAAGAACCCTCTGTGAGCTTCCATATACCATCACCAAATTTGTTGTTGTAGCCTTCATCATCTAGCTTCCCGGTAGAGATCAAATTGAGGCGAATGTCGGGAACATGCCTCACATCTTTAAGCAACAACTTATAGTCCAAATTTGTTTCCAAGGAAACATCACCCATGCCAATAATCTTGGACAAACCTTCATTACCCATTCAAACAGAACCATAATCTCCTTTGGTGTAGGTAATGAAGAAATCAACTCGAGAAGTCACATGAAAAGAAGCACTGGAATCAATCATCCAATTGCTCTCTTGGCCTACAAAATTTATACAATCATCTTCACAAACGACCATGAGATCACCATTGGTAGTAACTGCCATTGTGTCTTCTTGCTTTTTATCCACACTTTTGTCATGCCTTTTCTCTTTGTTCTTGAGCTTTCAACATTCTCACTTCATGTGCCCTTTCTCATGGCAATAATAACACTCAATGTCTTTATTTAAAAAAGAACCATCTCTTGATTTGTCATGGTTTTGATCATAACCATGAGGAGTCTTACTCCTCCCCTTCATTTTGCTTCGGCCTTTCACAACAAATGCTTCCGAATAAGAGGAACCCACTGATTTTCTTCTAATTTCTTCATTCAACAAGTTACTAGTGACTTGGCTCATTGTGACAACTCCATCGGGTGCCGAATTACTAACTGTCATAACCAAAGTCTTCCAATTTTCGGGAAAAGAACTAAGTAGCATAAAAGCCTGCAACTCATCATCAAAAATAATTTTCATAGAAGTAAGTTGGTTAACAATACTCTTTATTTCATTCAAATGTTCCAAAATGGGGCTGTCATCGTTATATTTTAAATTAACCAACTTACGAAACATAAATTTTTTATTTGTGGCTGATTTTCTATCATAAAGGCTCTCTAATTTTTTCCATAAATCATGTGCCGAAGTTTCAATAGCAACATGATGAAATACACTGTCATCAATCCATTGACAAATAACACCAACGGCTTTTCGATTAAGCCTCTTCCATTTATCATCTATCATACCTTTGGGTTTGCTACTATCACTCTTAATAGGCACATACAAATATTTACAAAATAATAGGTCTTCCATTTTAGTTTTCCAAGTTACCCAATTACTTCCATGGAAGCTAGACATACAATCCATATTCCCCTCCATTGATTTACACAAATAAATAAACCCAAATAAACCGTAAGCTCTGATACCAATTGTTAGGGAAAATATATGATTCCCCACAAGTAAATCAATCAATAGGAATAAAAAACTAATGTGAAAAAATTTAAAGCAACAGCAACACAATAATTTTTACATGGTTCCCTCAATGTGAGGTACGTCCACGGGATCGAAATCCGATTCCACTATTAACCAAAAAGTTTCCAAAAGATTACAAACGAGACACGAATGATCTCACAAAATCACCCTTAGGTAAATTTCAAATAATCACAAATAAACAGGAGGAAAAGACCTCACCAAGTATATGAACAAAAGTGTTCGAAACAGAATTGAAGAAGATCTAAAATAACGAACCAAAACTAACACCTTCAATGCAGAGCCGGAGTTGTCAAAATGTTCAAACAAAGCAAAGCAAAGCAAACTACACGCAACTACTGTACCAATGGAAATCTCACAAAGTGAACTTTTACCAAGTTCTATGTTGCCATCCAAAAAACCAAACCCACCAAAAGATAATCCCCAATTCAATTTGTAGCAGCCGCAGCACATCATACAACTGGAACAAAAAACAAAGACAATATATATATATATTGTTGAATCTTGGACTTTTTAACAAAACCCTAGCCACTATCATTGGGTTTTCAAAAGATAAATTATAATATATATTATAACCAATTTCAAACCAAATTAAATTATTTCAATAAACTAATTGGGTCTGGGTTCCATACTCTAATAAGGAGATATATCCTAACACATCTTTCTCCTCTTATATACATTCATTTGTCATCATTTAGATGTCATATCTAGTGGAATTATCTTCTTAATAGGCTGCTCCTTGGCTTTTTTTGTTTCTTACCTCACCTGCAGTTGTTCGGTCCGGCTTTCTCATTTCACCAATTGGGCCGTCGTTATGGCACGTGTTGCCATTAGGGTTTTTTACTAGCCGGTCCTCTTAGTCCTGAGTTTTGATCTTGTGCACCAACAGGTCCTAAGCCTTTTTTTTTGGTACCGTTTTACCCCTTTCCTGTTCTGGCGCGTTTCTATTTGGATTTTCCATCAAAATATTGTGTTTGTGATTTGGATTTGTGTGGAACTTCACGATTTGCTACTGTATTATTGTGGAGCTTCGTGATTTCTGATTTTGCGCTTGGTGTATCTTCGCGATTGCGTGCTTGGTGATTCTTCCTATTTGTGATTTCGCGTTTGGTGTATAGTTACATTTTCTGATTTGTGATGTTGTGGAGTTAGGTCGACTGGTATGTTTGATTTTGATTTCAATTTCAATGTTTTGGTTCTTTTTAGTTTGAGTTGGTGATTTTGATTTTGTGGTGATATTGTTGTTACTCTGTTATTTTTGTTGCGATTGAATTTGTGTTTTGATCATGATATTGAAAGTTTTGAGATATGTATTTGTTGATTGAATTTTAGATTTTTATTTTTTTTGGTTACGAAATTGTGTTGATTGAACACAGGTGTTGGTTTGTTATTTTATACAGTGATAATTTTATCACTGTGTATTTTGGGGGTGATATTGGATTAACTTTTTCAACAGTGATAAAATTATGAGTGAGTATGGGAATAGGAGATGAAAAGGTTGCATAATGTAATGGTAAGATTCAAATCGAGTTACCATATCTAATAAGTGTAAACCTTATTCACTGTTCTTGGTCTTTGATGGTGTTAATTGTTAAAGTTATCAGTGTTGGTTTTTGGATGTGTTTGAGTTGGTTGATAATTTTGTCACTGTATTTGATTTTGTTTTAGGGTGTTTGATTTGTTTGCTGAAATGTAATTGTTGTTTGTTTCAGGATTTATAGTGATGGAGAATTATTTGTTTCTTATGTGCAAGTTTAGAGGTGTGACATTGGTTATCAAGTATAATGATGGATTTAATTTCAAGGATTTAGTATATAATTTGTGTGCAAAGTGGAGTGAGTTAGTTGGTAGTTCTTTGAATATATCGTATTCAATGCCTGGACATTCTTCTTGTGGTCTACAAAGTGAAGAGGATTTGGAGGTTATGGTTGGACTGGCACTTTCTTGTGATATTCATCGTATTGATGTTTTTGTAAAGTGTTGTTCTTTGGGTGAAGGTTATATGATTTGTGATGGTGAAGCTAGTAGTAGTAGTAGTAGCAGTAGTAGTGTTGTTTGTGAAACTGATTTTTTGCCTTCATTTTATTCAAATCAACGGAAACCTTTACTCTCCGATGGGTGGGTTAATTGTATGAAAGGAGTGGGACAAAGGTTTGCTCAAGGAGTTGTTGAATTTCGAGATGTGTTGTCAAAGTGTTCTATTCATTCCGGTTTTAATTTTGATTTTGTTAAAAATGATAAGGATCGTGTCACTGTTCATTGTAAGAGAAGGGCTGATTTGGGATGTTTATGGAGCGTGCATCCTAGAGTGGAAAATTATAGTAAAGCTTTTGCTATTAAACAATTTGATGATGCTCATACTTATGGATCTTCTTTTCGTACAATTAAACATGCTAGGATGACTTCAAGTATGATTGGTGGGCTAATTTCAAGTGGTATTCGTAATAAGGCTTTGACATCGGTTAGTGAGGTGGTTTGTGATTTCAAGGACTATTATGGAACATAAGTTTCTTATCGGCGAGCTTGGATGGGTGTTGAAAAAGCAAGGGGTGTTGTTTTTTGTGACTATTCATTATCATTTGACAATCTTCGTTGATATGTTGATACCTCTAATGCTTGCAATCCGGGGAGTGTTTTTGATATGGAATTTGATATTGATAGTAAAGAAAGACATTTCAAATGCTTGTTTTTCGCTTTTGAGGCATGTATTCATGGTTTCAAGTATTGTAGGCCTGTGTTGATGCTTGATGGAACTTTCTTGAAAGGAAGACACAAAGGTTGTTTATTGGCTGCTACGACAAAAGATGGTAACCAAGATATATTCTGTGTCTATTTGTTATTATTATTAAAACAGTGATAATTCTATCATTTTTGTTACTAGAGAGTGTTGATTATTGAGTATGGTCAATCTATTAATGATAAATTTATGCTGTGTACTTTTGTTAAATTTTTATATTTATACAGTGATAAATTTATCTATGACTGGTGCTATATGTTATATACTTTGTGTTTTGATTTTCTTTTTGTAATTTTTTTATTTGTTATTGATAATGTGTATATATATATTTTTTGGAGGTTTATATCTGTTATGTTTTGCCATTGTTGATAGTGAAAGTTATGACAGTTGGCATTGGTTCTTGTCAAAGTTATTAGGTATTTTGACTCCGGAGAGGGATATTGCGTTTGTTATTGATTGACATGGATGTTTGCTGAAAGCTTTAGCTAAGGTCTTTCCGTTTTCTTCTCATTGTTTTTGTCTAATGCATTTGAAGACAAACTTGAAGACTTATTTGTCAGTGAAGAGTCGTGAATCTAAAGAGTATTTGCTTACTCTTTTTAGTAGATGTGCATATGCTCCTACTATTGAGTTGTTTAATGAGCTATTTGAAGAATTTAAGGGTCGTTGTGGTCGTAGTGTTGAGAAGTTTCTTAAGGATTTGCCTAATGAGTGTTGGTGTAACGCTTATTTTCAAGGCAAGAGGTATGGTGAAATGTGCACAAATGCTGCGGAATCTTTTAATTCATAGATTAGGGATGAACGCCATTTGTTTTCAACTAGTCTTGTTGATGCTATACGGGTGAAACTAATGGAGCAATTTTCAAGAAGGAGAGAAGTTGGGAATAAGTGGAATCATACTGTTTGTCCTTTTGCAGAGAAAAAGTTGGAAGAAGCTTTTAATGATACAAAAGCATGGATAGTTAAGAAATGTAGCGATGACATTTATGAAATCCAATTGGATCATTCAGTTATGGTTGATATTGGGAATCGTTGTTGTTCTTGTCGATTGTGGGAAATTGATTCTTTTCCTTGCAAACATGGTTTTTGTGCTATAAAGAGGAGTGGGAAGGATCTGAATTGCTTCCTTGATGATTACTATCGTGTTAGTAGTTATTGTGATTCTTATTCACATTCTATTTATCCAGTTCCTAGTATGTGGAAGCCAAATGTAGTTGTTGATGATGACATTGTTTTACCTCCTCCTTATAAGAGACCAGCTGGACGTCCAAGAACGGAGAGAATACCTTCTAAGGGCGAAATCAAGAGAATTAGATGCAGTAGGTGTGGAAAGATAGGAACTCATAATCGGAAGACATGTAAAGAAGCTTTGCTTTAGTTGTATTGATTTTAATTGAATTACTTTGTTTGAGAGTTGAGAGGTGTTACTTGCATTGAATGATTGAGTATTTTTGGAAAGATATATCATTTTGGTACTTGCATTGAATAATTGAGGAATTTGTTGATCAGAAATTATATTTTTTGTTGATATTTTTACAGGATTAAGTTTCAAAGATTTATATTGTTTGATTTGGGTTAAATGTAGTTGCTATTTTTTATGTTTTATAAAGTGATAAATTTATCACTGATTGGTTTGGACAAGTTGATAGATTATTTTTTTTGTAAGAATGATAAATTTACCATTAATGTGGTTCTTGAATTTTGTTATTTTGAAGAATGATAAATTTATCATTTATTGTGTGGGAAGAGTTGATGGTTTATTACATTTATGTCAGTGGTTGATAAATATATCACTGTCATATCCAAGCAAATGTTCTTTTCTACAGTGATAAATTTATCATTGTCTGGAGTTATCTAGTTTTTCCAGAAAAAATTTCCACAATACAAAGGTGTAGATCAAATCTCTAGAATTCATAATTGCATATCTGCTGTGTTAACTGCTTTAAAAAGAAAAAAAAAATTAGATCAACTACCATGTTTATCTGGTTTAGCAACAAGTTCTCAGTCTGCATACTGTTTTGTGGTCACTCAGAAGCTAGCTTTGGATGTTTGAGTTGTTTAACTGAAGTATCAAATGGTTTTGATTATTCAGAAATCACCAAGGATGACATGTTCTTACATTCATTCTCAAAGTTGGGAATATCTACAAATTGTAACAGTATTTTAATTTTCAATTTGGACAATGTAATAGCGCTTGTGTTTTAATTTTCAATTAGGTAAATTTTTTATTATTTTTTATAGTGTTTGTTTACTTGAATTGGGGAGAGAGAGAGAGAGAGAGAGTCGCTGGTTTTTTTGTTTGAACAGTGGTAAATTTATCGGTGTTCACAGTAATAATTTTGTTGAAACAGTGATAAATTTATCAGGGTAAACAAAATACTATAAAAAATAAATTTATCAGTATAGTGACTCCAAACTTGTTATTAACCTTTAAATTCAACACAAATACTCAGATTAGAATCAATATTTTGAATGAAATTTGGATAACAAGACTGATATGAAAAGCTAGGTCTGGTAAAGATATGGCTAAAAAAGACTGAATGTTTCATTGAAGCAAATTTGAGATTGTAACAAGCAAGCATTGTCCATAACTTCGACATTGTAACAACCAAGCACTGTCCATAACTTTGATATTGTAACAACGAAGCATTGTAATATTCATTGGAGGAAAGTAAGAACCAAAATCATTAAAATACATGAAACACTGTAACAAGCAAATAAGTATTGACATTCTAACAACCAAATGTATTAGTGTTTCCTTTTGTTTTCTTCTATTCCAGATCTGTTGATTATTGCAGAGGCAAGTCATCAATGTTTTCATCAGGTATTTGTCGTTGAGCACCTTGTTGGTCAGTCAAGAAGATAGTTAACATATCAGCTCTCAACTGATTGCATTCTTCCTTGGAAAAACTAGGCATTATGTTGTTATTGGAAACATATTGCCTGATAATATAGCAAACAAGGATTCCACAATCAAGCCTGCAAAAACATTTTGAAAACAAAATATTATAATTTGGTTTCGTTGTTTTTTTTTTTTTTTTAATAACAGTGTTTTGTTATTGATAAACTTACGATGTGTCTTCTTGTTGTGGGCTGTTGATGACGCTCTCTGTCTGCCGTTGAAATTTATCAGGGTGAATGAGAGTTGGGTTCTCATCCTTTATGTATTTTTCAATAATGTCTCCCTGCAACATATACATTTATATAATTGTTCTATTAGAAAGTCAGTTGAAACAATTAATGAGAAACCATGGATTTAAAGAATGATAAATATGTTACTGTATAAATTTATGATGTATAATTAAGTATGGATCAGGATTTATGTATTGGATCAATGGTAAGTTTGATAGTGAAAAGATTTTTACCACTTCATTTGCGGCATTGAAGTGTGGATCTTTAGCCATTCCTCCCCTTGGTCTCATCGAATTGTAGAATTTCCATGAAGCTTTTTCAATGTCAAGGACAAGTATTGTCCAATGAAAATTTTGGTGGATTGGGAAGAGAAGGTATCTTGCTTTCATGGCTTCAGGCATCATTTTGTTGAGCATTCTCTTTCTTGCTTCCTCATCTTTTGTAGTCAACAAGTGCTAACAAATGTAAATAAAAAAAATAATGTTAATTTAACTTTAAACTTTTTCAAATTAAATAGGTGGTGAGTATGAAACTTTTTGTCACTGTGATCAAAATTTTATCAATCCATATTAAAATTTATCAGTACATTGCAAAATTCATCTATACTACATATAAAGGGAACACATCTATTGGTGTCTTGAGGCCTTTTTTTCTCCTCCATGTGAAATGGATCTTTATATCCCCTAATATATCTATACTATGCTTCTCTTTCATTCTGTAAATATTCATAGATGATTTGTAACAGGCTATATATCGATACTGCTTATTTCAAGTACACTCATGTGAGTGTGCACATCTACTAATATATATATATCATGGTTCTCTCCATTCCATAGTTGTAATGAAAGTTGTCCGTTACTTAATAAATTACATCAAACAAGAGTTTTATGAGGCTTCACTACTAACAAAATGAAAGTGAACTATGTCCTGCAACATCATAGCATATAATCAAGCTATTTCAATTTCAACACATCTCAATATTTGTTGAAGTTCTCAATATCATATGCAGTAGTTTCAAAAACCAAAAAAAGTGCCCAGAATTTGTAATCAAAGTCTGGGATTTACTTATACTGTGGCGCACAATAACAAGGTCAAAATCTATAACAGTGATTAGAAAATCTGAGTGAGAAATCCTGGTTTGTTTTGCTTGACTTTTTGTTTCACATGTCAAGCTTTGAATTAGGAAACAAGGCCAATTGAAGAGGAAAGGTAGTGTCATATGTTTAAAACTAGTTACTCAATTAAGCAAACAGAGGTTATACACTGATAAAAAACAAAACAAGTGTTGTTCCTCAGTTAAGCAAACTAGTTACTTACATGACAACTTGAAATGAATACAAATGATGTTGTTTCTTGTTTTTGTGCAAGCAAGTGTTCTGCATATGCATCTATTATCTGTGTTGAAAACAAAAAACAAAACAAGGAATTAATATAAATCAAACACTAAAATGTTATTTTAATGAGTTACAAATTCAACTTACAATGCCAGCCAAATCTTGACCCTTCAATATTTTGTCAATGTCATTTAAGTAGACATAGGTTCCATGGTGAGATCCTGTCACGCCCCACTTTTTATTCCTCGAGGTCATTACCAAGTTCATTAACTTAATTCCATTTCAGAGATAATATGCAAAAATAAACTCATACATTTAATCCATAGCAATGAATATCAGTACTCTCATTCGTATGCAAGTAAATGTTACATGAACATACTAATAAATTGCCCTTAGGCTTACAACTTTTAAATAAACAACTGAAGGGTGTAACCCTTTTACACATATGGCGTTCCGCCAACAAGAAAGAGGCCCCGTGGCCAACAAATAAGTAGATCCAAATCTTGCAGCTCAACCTGCTTAATACCTGAAAAAGATTCAACAACGTGGGATGAACATATAGTCCAGTAGGGATCTCAACTTGATCCTCAACAATAACAACAGTACAGATAGCTATGATCATGCACACTCATTCTCATACTAGAATAGTAATGTGACAGTTTAGACAAAATATATATGTATATAAACTTTTCTCAAAAACAAATATTTCATTCCATGCTATAAGCGTTTCATCTTTCCCTTTTTCCTTTCATTAACCCCGTACCCAACCTTTTATACATAAGCAATTACTTAGGAAATAAATTCACTAAAACCACTACTATTCTCCAATTTCCACACATACAACAGATGTGCCTTTCTAGAACATATTTCTAAAATGTTTGATTCTCTTTACACTTCTAAAAGACAAGGGGTAGCAACTAATACAAGATTAACACAAGATAATCCAATTACAATTTCATGACACGAATGTCTACATTGCCTATGACACATAGTCTATGGCACAATCCACCTTCCAATTATGGCTCAGAACCTGGCCAAATAACTCAACAAGGGTTCCGTCTCTCATTAACAATATTTCCAAATTCAACAGGGATAACAAATCAAGTTAAACATATCTGATAACATAACGAATACACATGTTGGTATCGTAACAATCACAATCAAACTCACTTCCATACTTCCCAACTGATACACATTTTGGTGATGTATCATATCAAGTAAACAAACACTTTAAGTTAAACCTCTCTATAACATAACAAATACACATGCTGGTATTGTATCAATCATAACCACATTCACTTCCATACTTCCCAACTGATACACATTTTGGTGATGTATCATATCAACAATAAATAGAAATACTTCTATTAACAATAAGCACACATATATATGATGCTAGTGGAGTCCATCCCCTTTCTTCTCCCAACAAATCTGGTTTAGAGGTCCATCCCCTTTCTTCCCCTAAACCCTCCAACAATTCCGGTTTAGAGGTCCATCCCCCATCTTCCCCTAAACCGGGAGTACATCCCCTATCTCCTCCCATACACAAGTAATGCATTTAAACACAACGTCATATACACAATCAATCAATAGTGTAATGCATACACAACAGTTCAACGCAACCGTGTCATCCTCCACCGATGACCAAGGACAAAACCTCTAGATGCAGGTATATTGTACATCTATAAACATACTCAATTGTCATGAGATTATCAACTTATCACTAATACTAGCATAGTGGTATAAGATACAACAATCCAACATTCATACTTATTTCAAAGTGTCTTTCCCATTCCACAAAACCAATCTTGCTTCCTTTTGTTTTCACAAAACCGTTTTCATTCCTTCTGTTTCCACAAAACCAAATCCAAAGGCAACAAAGCCAAAACTCATTTTAATCTACCACATTCCTTTCAAAGCCATTCCAATTTAATTTTATAAATTAAATCATAACTATTAAATTAGGGTTTTACTCCCTCTTTCTCAATATTGAACAAAATGCCTCAATCATCTATAATAACCAATAATGGCTTCAATTAAATCCAAATACCCAAGTATTTACCCAAAGATCAAACCCCTCTATCTTATTATTAAATCAATAAATATTAGGGTTTCCTCTCCTTTCAACAACAACTAGCTAATTAACACCCAATTAGCCCCAAAACACATCTAATAATCATGGATCTAAAACCCACAACCAACCCAAAGATCAACCTCATGAATTTATACAAAAATCCAACATGATATAGTTTTCATGCAATACAAAAATTACCACATGTCTATCTATAGATGAAATATTGAAAAAAAGCAAGGAGAATCCCTACCTCGAAGCAAAGAATCCAAAGGAGAAGATGACCCTGAAACAAAGTGCTCCAAATCTACTATTCTTCAGATTAAAATGTAGCCCTCACTCTCCTCTACCTTTTTAATGAAGGAACTAGGTTAGATATACACTCTAACTAGATGAAACCTAGGAGAGAATGTGTTTAGAGAAGAAGAGAAGTCGGACTTTAGGGTTTGGGATCAAAAAGAATGAAAAACTGCCCTAAAAATCCCGCTGCTGCGTTTAAATACTGGACAGGCTCGCTCGAGCGAAGACCTGGTCGCTCGAGCTACCAGACACAGAAACAGACCTCGCTCGAGCGACAAGAAGCTCGCTCGAGCGACAAGACAGACCAGCTCGCTCGAGCGACAAGAAGCTCGCTCGAGCCAACAACCACTGCTCTCAGGTCTAGCACTGGACGCAAACCTCGCTCGAGCCAAGAAATTCTCGCTCGAGCGACGGACCAAAAACAAAGACCTCGCTCGAGCGAAGATAAGCTCGCTCGAGCGACCAAGCCAAAAACTGAACATCAACTCTTGGTTTCTAAACCCAACCAACCTGCAATCAACCTGCCCAAAACATCCTATAACCCAAAATAAGGAATCAAAGGACAACAACAACAATAATATGACAATAGAATCCTCGGAACATAAGTCCGGATACAATAATCAAATGGTAAAAGACCGGGGTCACTACAACCTCCCCCCCTTAAAGAATTTCGTCCCCGAAATTAAGGATACGTCAAAATACAAGACCAACTGATTACACACACCAACATTCCCCCCAACACAAGGAGTGAAACCGCTCTCACAACAAACCATCAAGTCGCTCTTACCTAGGAAGAGACTCACTAAGGGAATACGTTCCAAACGACCACACTTAGGTACGAAAACCCTTCAAACCAAACCTTTCCTGAAACAATTACCAACAACCGACTAGCGCTTCCAGCTAAGTCACTACTCAACAACAAGATTCCCGAAAGCCAGCTCAAGCAAATCTTATGAGTAAAACAAATAAGAAAACATTTTCTTGTTCAAGAGACATTTCTCAAAGATAGTCAAATTTTCAATGTGAATATTCCAAAATAAGTCTTTCATTTTCCATGCGAAGCTCAACAGTTTTGTAAATATTTTTCACAAATACAGTGCTATCCAAAACACAAAATCATCCACTGTTCATTTACTAAAAAGATTCATTTGGAATTCCTCAAAACTCTTGAATTAAATCAATTTCTCAACAATGCCCTTAGATGGCCAACATTAGGAAAATTTTGTTTTCCAAATCTTTTCAACATAACACTAGCAACAACCATCACTCATACAGTGATACCAAAACCAACACAGAATATGACATTTCTATAATGATAGTTAATAGAAATAACAACAATACTATTAACACATAAGGCATAAGAAATTCATGGTTTTGCAATTTCCTCCCGCCTCCTTCACCACAGATAAGCATATTAGCTATATCATTCTTTCAATAGACACACATTGTAGTGATGTATCATATCAACAACAAATAGAAATATTTCTATTATCAATAAGCACACACTCATAAGTGATGCTAATGGAGTTCATCCCCTTTCTCCTCCCAACAAATATAAGCACAATAAAAGTAATGCTAATGGAGTTCATCCCCTATCTTCTCCAAACAACATGCATATGCAATGAAACACACGATTGCCATATACAACACATAATCAATACAAGTAATGTTCTGTATTAATTCAACAGTCAACATAAATGACTTAATTTCAGTTATACCTAAGCCACTCGCAAGGTCTACAACAATGAAGACTATCCTCAAGGTGACCAATGCCAACCCAAAACACAATACCAATAAGCTGACAAATCAACTCAACAAACTCCACACTCAGTAATCCACACACTGATGTGCCACTCAAATTACTAACCCCAACACGGAGTTCTCTACACAAATCCCCAAATTTGGAATCTCACCGGATCTTCTCAAATTAAACCACATCGACACTGTGCCTAAGGGCATCACCATTTCCCTCCCCATGGCTGCATAGCAAGCCTACTCACTCCTCAACTGAAGACCGACATGGTCAACCTCAATCACAACAATTTAATCACGAAGGACAATTTTGACCGACGCTATTCTCGTTATTCTAGAACACAAACGCTGCCAGCATTCACTCACAAACCATACTCTACAATTGATAACCAATCACAACACGAACACTACCCCCATACAACTGATGGGGTCACTACAGTCTCGCTAACTAGCAAAGCCCAAAACACAAACCAACAAACAGGTACCCTTCCCACTAACCCGAGATACAAATCTCACATAACCTTGCTGATACCACACAACTCTCGAAACCATCACGTCTAACCCATACACCCATGGATTCCCGCTCTCAACAATTAATCTCAAAAGTGAACAAGGCCCACAGGCCACCACAAGACTATCTCAACATACATTACCAAGCAAGCAACAACACTAGGATCATTGACCCCATTAACAACCTCTCAATACACAAGATAGAGAGTTCGAAATTCCAAACATACTCCCCAATACATGAGGATTAAACAAACAATATTATGCATATAAATGCAAAACATGGTGCCTCAGCATCCAACAGTACACCGGTCCACTACAAAATCATCAAACATGATACACCACCGGTCAACATTACAAAAAAAGTCCTTCTCCAAGGTAACACTATAGGGCTAACTAATATGTCGCCCCTCGCGAGGCTCTCGAAGCCTAGCCTGCCCGTTTCTGGTACCGATAACGCCCCCGACTAGACGGGTACGACTGAGTCTGACTAGGTTTTAATACCCTCGAAGAATTTGCACGCAAAGGACAAGAACGTCTACCATGGCCCAGCTGACCACAAACAAAACAACCACCAGACCCTCTACTCTGAGACTGGTCTGAAACCTGCACCTCCCCAGAACCCCCAATACTAGGATCTGAAACCTTTGGCGAAGAAAAAGAACCAGCTCCTGACTGAGCATGTTTCCGCCTCCACCCCTTACTAAGCCTAGAGCGTTTAGGAACTACTTGACTGACCGAGATGGTCTCCTCCTTAACCCCATCATCACTAGCAATCAAGGCCTCTACATGGGCCGCTGCCTCAACTAAAGTATAATAATCCTTCCACAAAGATCCAGCTACCTTCTCCCGAATATCGGAACACAACCGCTTTTCGAACTCAAAACAACGACGCTCCTCTGTTGTCACCAACTCTGGAGCAAACCACGACAAACTACCAAACCGTATCTCAAACTGTGCCACAGGAGTGTCATCCTGACGCAACTCCAAAAACTGTTCCCTCAACCTTTCTCGAGCAGAAGGAGGGAAATACTTGGCCCAAAAGGCCTCGGTAAAAGCAACCCACGTGCCACCCACATTATTCTTAGCATTCTTTCACCAATAACTCGCATCACTCTTCAACTGAAAGGTCGCCAAAGAAACCTTCAACTCCTCATCTTCGACTCTAAGCATATCAAGAGTCTTGGTAATCTGCTCTAACCAACTCTCTGCTTCCAACGGTTTAGCCTCCCCCACAAACCCAGGTGGACCGGAGTGAAAGAACTCCTTAGTAAGCTTGAGAGCATGCCCTCTGCCGCCCTCAGTATGAGCTAGGGTGTTTTGCACTGCTCTCACAATCTCACGTGCGACATCCTCGCCGACAGCCGATGCTGTAACGGCAGGTACTAAAGGAACTGCTGTGCCTCTCCAGGCGTTCCTACTACTCAACCGACCTCTACTCCCTCGTGTAAACATCCTATAAAGCACAAAATAAAATACACTTAGTGCCAACACAATAGCCTTCTCCGAGACACACCCTACTACTGGTAAGTCACAAGACACACTTAGCCTCAAACTTTACATCTCTACTGCATATAAACATCTAAACAGATAAACACATAATCGAATCAAGTCCACAAAGATAGCCACTCATCCCGGAACTCCCAAGGAATTCCTATCAGAAACCACGTTGATCAGGCGCGTTTCCAAAAGGACCTCAAAGCAAGTTCACCGGCTATGAATACTATCCAAGAGACTGAATCCCATGCTCACATAAATGCAACACATAAGTCCTAATTCTCATGTTAACTATATGCAACGTCCTCACTACACTACACGTAGTAAACCCACTGTGGTAAAAACCACTTCCCACGAGCTCAAGGTATTCAAACCCGGTAGCTCTGATACCAAGTTGTCACGCCCCACTTTTTATTCCTCGAGGTCATTACCAAGTTCATTAACTTAATTCCATTTCAGAGATAATATGCAAAAATAAACTCATACATTTAATCCATAGCAATGAATATC
Source organism: Camellia granthamiana (assembly GCA_036172215.1). Classification (NCBI taxonomy): domain Eukaryota; kingdom Viridiplantae; phylum Streptophyta; class Magnoliopsida; order Ericales; family Theaceae; genus Camellia; species Camellia granthamiana. The sequence goes on from JAXFYN010000086.1 coordinate 792,484, forward strand.
AGTACTCTCATTCGTATGCAAGTAAATGTTACATGAACATACTAATAAATTGCCCTTAGGCTTACAACTTTTAAATAAACAACTGAAGGGTGTAACCCTTTTACACATATGGCGTTCCGCCAACAAGAAAGAGGCCCCGTGGCCAACAAATAAGTAGATCCAAATCTTGCAGCTCAACCTGCTTAATACCTGAAAAAGATTCAACAACGTGGGATGAACATATAGTCCAGTAGGGATCTCAACTTGATCCTCAACAATAACAACAGTACAGATAGCTATGATCATGCACACTCATTCTCATACTAGAATAGTAATGTGACAGTTTAGACAAAATATATATGTATATAAACTTTTCTCAAAAACAAATATTTCATTCCATGCTATAAGCGTTTCATCTTTCCCTTTTTCCTTTCATTAACCCCGTACCCAACCTTTTATACATAAGCAATTACTTAGGAAATAAATTCACTAAAACCACTACTATTCTCCAATTTCCACACATACAACAGATGTGCCTTTCTAGAACATATTTCTAAAATGTTTGATTCTCTTTACACTTCTAAAAGACAAGGGGTAGCAACTAATACAAGATTAACACAAGATAATCCAATTACAATTTCATGACACGAATGTCTACATTGCCTATGACACATAGTCTATGGCACAATCCACCTTCCAATTATGGCTCAGAACCTGGCCAAATAACTCAACAAGGGTTCCGTCTCTCATTAACAATATTTCCAAATTCAACAGGGATAACAAATCAAGTTAAACATATCTGATAACATAACGAATACACATGTTGGTATCGTAACAATCACAATCAAACTCACTTCCATACTTCCCAACTGATACACATTTTGGTGATGTATCATATCAAGTAAACAAACACTTTAAGTTAAACCTCTCTATAACATAACAAATACACATGCTGGTATTGTATCAATCATAACCACATTCACTTCCATACTTCCCAACTGATACACATTTTGGTGATGTATCATATCAACAATAAATAGAAATACTTCTATTAACAATAAGCACACATATATATGATGCTAGTGGAGTCCATCCCCTTTCTTCTCCCAACAAATCTGGTTTAGAGGTCCATCCCCTTTCTTCCCCTAAACCCTCCAACAATTCCGGTTTAGAGGTCCATCCCCCATCTTCCCCTAAACCGGGAGTACATCCCCTATCTCCTCCCATACACAAGTAATGCATTTAAACACAACGTCATATACACAATCAATCAATAGTGTAATGCATACACAACAGTTCAACGCAACCGTGTCATCCTCCACCGATGACCAAGGACAAAACCTCTAGATGCAGGTATATTGTACATCTATAAACATACTCAATTGTCATGAGATTATCAACTTATCACTAATACTAGCATAGTGGTATAAGATACAACAATCCAACATTCATACTTATTTCAAAGTGTCTTTCCCATTCCACAAAACCAATCTTGCTTCCTTTTGTTTTCACAAAACCGTTTTCATTCCTTCTGTTTCCACAAAACCAAATCCAAAGGCAACAAAGCCAAAACTCATTTTAATCTACCACATTCCTTTCAAAGCCATTCCAATTTAATTTTATAAATTAAATCATAACTATTAAATTAGGGTTTTACTCCCTCTTTCTCAATATTGAACAAAATGCCTCAATCATCTATAATAACCAATAATGGCTTCAATTAAATCCAAATACCCAAGTATTTACCCAAAGATCAAACCCCTCTATCTTATTATTAAATCAATAAATATTAGGGTTTCCTCTCCTTTCAACAACAACTAGCTAATTAACACCCAATTAGCCCCAAAACACATCTAATAATCATGGATCTAAAACCCACAACCAACCCAAAGATCAACCTCATGAATTTATACAAAAATCCAACATGATATAGTTTTCATGCAATACAAAAATTACCACATGTCTATCTATAGATGAAATATTGAAAAAAAGCAAGGAGAATCCCTACCTCGAAGCAAAGAATCCAAAGGAGAAGATGACCCTGAAACAAAGTGCTCCAAATCTACTATTCTTCAGATTAAAATGTAGCCCTCACTCTCCTCTACCTTTTTAATGAAGGAACTAGGTTAGATATACACTCTAACTAGATGAAACCTAGGAGAGAATGTGTTTAGAGAAGAAGAGAAGTCGGACTTTAGGGTTTGGGATCAAAAAGAATGAAAAACTGCCCTAAAAATCCCGCTGCTGCGTTTAAATACTGGACAGGCTCGCTCGAGCGAAGACCTGGTCGCTCGAGCTACCAGACACAGAAACAGACCTCGCTCGAGCGACAAGAAGCTCGCTCGAGCGACAAGACAGACCAGCTCGCTCGAGCGACAAGAAGCTCGCTCGAGCCAACAACCACTGCTCTCAGGTCTAGCACTGGACGCAAACCTCGCTCGAGCCAAGAAATTCTCGCTCGAGCGACGGACCAAAAACAAAGACCTCGCTCGAGCGAAGATAAGCTCGCTCGAGCGACCAAGCCAAAAACTGAACATCAACTCTTGGTTTCTAAACCCAACCAACCTGCAATCAACCTGCCCAAAACATCCTATAACCCAAAATAAGGAATCAAAGGACAACAACAACAATAATATGACAATAGAATCCTCGGAACATAAGTCCGGATACAATAATCAAATGGTAAAAGACCGGGGTCACTACAGATCCTTGCCACACTGGCTGATCCTTGAAAAAAAAGGTTATTAGTGTTGGAATAATAAATTTATTAATATTTTTGGAATATTTGATACTTATAAATTTAATATGAGTTAATGATAAGCAGTCGGCAAAAGTGAACTATAGGAGTGAAGAGAGAAGATTGTTACTTTTTCTTTTCTTTTTTTTGTATTTGCCCAATGTGCAATGAGATTTTGCCTTGATTTTTCTGGTAGTATGTTGAAAATTTCGTTTGAAGTTTTCAATTTCTTCATTGCAGGCTGGTGTTGTGTGTGTTGTTCTTCTGAGTATTTGTTTACCTCAGCCAATGTTGCAATTCTCTCATGGAGTATTTTGATTTCTTCATCTTTCCTTTGCATTTGTTTTTTGTGCTGATCTTGCATTTCCTTTTTCAGCTTGTTGAGTTGCTGCTGCAGGTTATCATTTGCAGTTTGAAGGATGTCCCTTTCCATTTGTAACTTTTCTATTTTGAGCATGTCGTCTTCTATCCTCTAAAAAACAAGTGCTTCTACCAGATTTGGATCCACTTTAGGCTCTTTGTCAACTTTGTTTCCTTCACTCTTTTGTGATTCAAAGGGTACTGTTTTCTTTTTCTTTTCAGGGCATATTTTGTGTGGAATTGGTTCCCATGTTTCATGTTTGGATTTGTCTTCAGTCAATGTTTGTTCTTCTTTTTCAGAAATTTCAGCTTGATTTTGTTACTGAAAATCAGCATCTTCATCTTCATCTTCATCTTTATTCTGAATTTCTCCTAGCAGCATTCGGTATATTTTTTTCTCATTATCTATGTGCTTCAAATTGTTCTCCTAGATAGATGAAAATTAAAAAAATGAATGATATGATACAATTTTAGAGATAAACTTCTCATAGCAAAATTTATCACTCAATTAGGAAAATTAAACAAATCTATGATTGTTATAGCAAATTTTATCACTGAACTAGGCATAGTAAGCAAACCTGTCATTGTATATCAAATTTTATCACTGAATTAGCAAAAGTAAGCTAATAAAGTAAATATAAGGCAAAATGTCTAATTCAATTCATTTTTCCGCATAAATTTATCAATACAGAAACCTAATCAATTCTAGTTGAATATAAAGTAACACAAATAAAGTAAATATGAAACAAAACTCACGCACAGTAGACAAATAGAAAAACATTCACTGCATAAAAGAATTTATCACTCAATTAGGCAAATTAAATAAATATATCAGTGTGAACAAAAATTTATCACTGCATAAGAAAATCTATCATTTGTTTAAACAAAACAAAGGTTAGCATTGTATACCACAATATCTTTTAGCTCTTGCAAGGATGAACTTGCCAATTGCTGTCCCAAACATGTGATGTTCCATTTAGCAAATCTTGGGATTGCATTTTTGGCATTGGGTTTGATGGTGCTTGTGCGTTCGCATATCCAATACTGTTGAAGACAAAAAAATTGTTATAAAGAAGTATTTAGTAAACGTAAATATTATAGTTCATAAGTAATAAGTGAGATATTTACTTACCAATAAGACCATCACACATCCGGACACTTTATCAATTTGGTTGATGTTTCTTTCTATTGATTTTGTGAGCTATTGCTTTGCTGCGTCACACCAATCATAAGACTTCATTTTGTCAATATCCTCAAAATATTTCATGAACCCCCCAACCAATTGTAGTGCCAGTACCAGGATATAACAACAGGAAGTAAGTCAAGAGGCACATAAGCCTCACAACATCTTCTCTGTCTTCCTTCTTCTTGCTTCTCAAAAGTTTGGTTATCAACTTTTGGATTGAAGCACTTGTCATTCTATTCTCTCTTATTTTCCTTCTTTTTACCAAATCTATGTCATCTTTTCTTCCATATATAAGATGTATCTTCTTTTGTTCACATGCAATCCCAAAAATTAACTTGAAATCATTTCTTTTCAACTTCTGCTTCTTCCCTCCAATTTGAAATGTGGTTCCATCCATTTGGTATGTTTGCAAGATTTTTGCAACCACATCATCATATTTTATTGAATCTGCTTTTTGCACCTTCTTCTTTGACAAAATGTCAACTAGAAGGCAGAAATGAGTCTTTTTCAATATTTGGAAATGCTCCTTTTCAAGTTTCGTAGCATTGAAGAATCTGATGAGAGATAGCATGTTTAAGCGGTACACATATTTTGCTTCACGGTCATGAATTTGATCACTTCTTGTTTTTCTTCCCTCTATTCTCTTCTTGCCTTTTGGTTTGTGCTGCTTTGGTTCTTGTTTGTTTTGTTGGGGCTTGGTTCTTGTTTCTGCTTGTTTCTGTTGTTGGTATTTGGTTATTCTTTCTTTTTGTTCTCCTTATTTTTGAGCTTCATTTGCAGGTTCATCCTTCTGCTGTCTCTGTCTTTTCTTCATTTCTTGTTGTTTGCTTGTTGTTTCTCTTGTTGATGTTTTCTTTTTTTTGTCTTCTTGTTTTTTTGTCTCTTTGTTGTCTTTCTCTTCTTGCTTTTGTATTTTTGCAGTTAAAGATCTTCTTTTTGGCATAGATAATGTCATGAGAGAGCTCACAACATCTATATAAAAGAAGGATATCAATGAAGTAGACAAAGCATGCAAAATTTATGGATATATGACAAATTTTATCATTTAATTAAGCAAAGAAACACTGATAAAACTTGAATATATTCATAATTCATTTGTATTGATTTTGTTAGATAACAAACAAAATAATTCAAACAATCAAAGAAGAATACGAAGAATTATGACAAAATTTATTACGTAATTAAGCAAACTAAGCTTATACAGTCAAGAGTTCTAATAATGACCAGCAAAACAGACCACTCAATTGGGGTTGGGTTAGATGCATGTGGCAACAGTTGGGAAGGAATTCATTGCACCTATTCATGTGTGACATCTATATAAGTTGGTATTGTGTTTTACCTTTAATGCGTTGTTGCTGTTTCCTTATTCTTTCTTTTGCTTCTGCTTGTTTTTTAGCTTTATTTGCAGGTTCATGCTCCTGATGTCTCTGTCTTTTCTCCCTTTCTTGTTGTTTGGTTGTTGTTTCTGTTCTTGCGGTTTTCTTTTTGTTGCCTTGTTGCTTTTTTGTCTCTTTGTTTTGTTTCTCTTCTTGCTTTTGGATTTTTGCAGTTAAAGATGTTCTTTCTGGGATAGATAATGTCATGAGAGTGCTTACAACATCTATATAAAAGAAGGATATCAATGAAGTAGGCAAACCATGCAAAATTTATGGACATACAACCAAATTTATCATTTAATTAAGCAAAGAAATACTGATAAAACTTGAATATATTCATAATTCATCTGTATTGATTTTGTTAGCTAGCAAACAAAATAATTCAAACAATCAAAGAAGAATTATGACAAAATTTATTACGTAATTAAGCAAACAAAGTTTATACAGTGAAGAGTTCTAATAATGAGCAGCAAAACAGACCACTCAATTGGGTTAGGTCAGATGCATGTGGCAATAGTTGGGAAGGAATTCATTGCACTAATTCACGTGTAACATCTATATAAGTTGCTATTGTTTTTTACCTTTAATGGACTGTTGGTGCTTCCTTATTCTTCCTTTTGCTTCTGCTTGTTTTTCAGCTTCAGTTGCAGGTTCATGCTTCTGCTGTCTCTGTCTTTTGTTCCTTTCTTGCTTTTTGCTTGTTGTTTCTGTTCTTGCAGTTTTCTTTTTGCTATCGTGTTGCTTTTTTGTCTCTTTGTTGTCTTTCTCTTCTTGCTTTTGTGTTTTTGCAGTTAAAGATCTTCTTTCTGGCATAGATAATGTCATGAGAGAGCTCACAACATCTGTTTAAAAGAAGGATATCAATGAAGTAGGAAATGCTTCAGTGTTCTCATGTATTATTGACGCGGAAGTAGCACGCAGATGAAGAACATGAATTACGAAATCAAAGATGATTCATATATGAATACAGAACTGGAAGCACTTAAACCAAAACAATAAAGTAAACATTAAGACTTAAAATACATAAATTAATATGCAGAAAATAACTTACAATTACAATTGTAGCAACTGCAAGGATCTTAATTAGGTTACAAACGGGAAGAGGTAATTTTCACTCAAAGCTCTCGGGTTTTTTCTGGTAAACTCAAGAATAAAAACTTGAAAACTACTGAATGAATTCATTACAATTTATAGGAAAAGAAAATAAAGTAACCATGTGACTGATACAGTAATCTTGTGACTTTGTTGATTGATGAAAGCAGCTGGCAGCGACCATGTGACTGATACAGTAATCTCGTGACTTTGTTGATTGATGAAAGCAGCTGGCAGCGCATGGGATAAAGAAGATGCTGTCGGTTGCTTTCGGTGGAGCAATGACACGGGTGAACAGTTGAGCAGCTTTAGACAAGAGTTGACTGGATGAATAGTGAAAGTGAACAGTTATTTTTACTATTCATGACTTTCGGTGGAACCTGTGAATATAGGAATCAATATAGATACAAATTAGCAGCTTTTCTCAAAAGAGTATTGATTGAAGCTAATTTGTATTTATAGGGAATCCTAGGCAAATGGGTCCTGAGCATCTTGAAACTCTGGACCAGAAAATTGATTAGTTGATTCTTCAGAAGAGTGTACATTTTCTGAACCTTCATCTGAACTGGCTGTATCGGTTGATTGGGCCTGAGCTTGATCCACAAGTTGGCGGGCTAATTGGAGCATTTCTTCTCTGGATGACTTGGGTTTAATCTTGGATATGACTTTGGGCTGAGTAGGAGGTGAAATGGGCTTTGCTTTCACTTTGGACTTTCATTTGGACTGTGATTGGGCAGGCTGAGCAGCAACAACTTTGGACTTGGATTTATCAATGGGCTTACTTGACCTGGGCTTGGAACCACTAGATGAGGGCCTTCCAAGGTTGACTGGAGGAAGACTGGGTTGACTTCCTTGGCTGATTGCAGCAGTTGGGTTCTGCTGGTTTTGAGCAATAGCAGGAGTTGGAGCACATTGATCAAGTGGGAATTCCTCTTGAACAATTTCAAGAATTCTGGGCACATTGTATTTAGCCCACCATTTGACTGTGTGTTGACGAGTGATTATATTATCATCAATCCCATAATGCCATTTAAATATCCATGGAATTTTGTATTTGGATATGAAAATGAGCAATAAAGGAAATTGTCTTTGATGAGCAGTGAATGGGTACACAGAGGCAAAATAATTAATTATGTCACTGAGGGGACTAGGAAGGATATCTGAAATAGCACCGTAGTGAGTCCACCATCTCAGAAACCAGGTTGGTAATTCGGATTTAAACTTTTGATCAAAGGATATGAACCAGGAATGACTAAAGGTTTCATTTTGGTACAAGAAAATCTTGAACCAGGCATCAACGTAATCATGGTAGTTATATTGAATGGAGTGACCAGGTAGATCTCGAAGCTGATTAGGAGGACCCCATTCAGCTAAGGACACAATGTTGTGAATATAAATTGAATGATACAGGATCTTGTAAGCATAGACTCGATCCTGGATTGGTTTGATCAAAATGGAATGATGATGGAGTAGAATGTCTTTGTAATAAGAAAGTGTTTTCTCTGGATGTGAGAGGATGAAATGGCATCCAGAGCCAAAATGGAATTTAGCAATGTCATTGATGGTTTGATTCTTTGGGTGACTAGGTTCTTTGTAGAATAGGTTAGTAACATGTGATTTGGTATACTCGGTCCGGGATGGTCTGACTTGGTTAATTGGGAGTGGAGTAACTGAAACAGATTGGCTGGAGGCAAAAGGATCAGAAGCCAATGCGGATGAGTAATCAGGTCGATAAATATGACCAAGAGTGTGATAACGATTAACCATTTCAAGTGAATGAGATTGGGTGATTGATTCCAAAGGAGGAGGGACAATGAGTTGGTTAGGTTTACTAGAGGATGGGACCAAAGCCTTGGAAGGAGGCCTTGGGCGAGACATCTGTTAAACAAGAAACAATGATTAGTAGCAAAGATTAACAACCAGAAAGAAGATCAAGATAATTTTGGTAATAATGTAAATGATTGTAATAATCATGTCGCAGAGTACGACGGGCTTTAATCTGATGGTAATTGATGTATTGGGCTCTTTTAGTAGTTGGTCGGGCTGATTTGAGACGGTTAATACGGTGGTTAACTTGGTGTATCAGGGTTTGGTAATGGGTAATTTGGGTTTTTAAATATGGAATATGTGGAGTAGCACTCATCCCTTACCCCCCTGTAAAAATTCCCGGGTGAGAAAATCAGGCAGGGAATTTTGACAACCAGGTATATAGGTAATATCAAAATCAAAAATACTTAAAATAGATTGCCAACGGGCAAAAATCTGTTTACTAGCAAGATTTTGAACATCCTTTTCCAAAACATATTTAGCAGATTTGCAATCAAGACGAAGTAAAAATTTTTGATTTAAAATATCATCTTGAAATTTTTGAATACACAAAACAGTAGACAAAATCTCTTTTTTAATAGTACTATAATTTAATTGTGCTTTATTCCAGACACCAGAATGATAACGAACAATTTGTTCAGGTGATTGAGAAGTGACTTTCTGGAGTAGGATGCCACCATAACCAATATCAGAAGCATCGGTTTGAATAATTTTGAATGAGTTCTCAGTAGGAATACCAAGACAAGGAAGAGACTTAACATATTGTTTGACTTGCTGAACTACAGCAGTATGAGTAGGAGACCAAGGAGGAGGATTATCCTTTAACCTATCAAACAGAGGTTGGCAGATTTTCCGAAGATCTTTATAGAATTCAGCAATGTAATTGAGAGAACCTAAGAACCTTTGTAATTGAGTTTTATCAAGAATTTCATCAGGAAACTTGGAAGCAAATTCAATAGAGCGACTAATTGGCAAAATAGTATTATGGTGAATGTCGTAACCTAAAAACCTAACTTTAGTTTGAAACAATTTAATTTTAGGAAAAGAAATGACTAAACCATGACTTTTAATTGTATAAAAGAATGCAGTTAAGTGTTTCCAATGTTTACTAATGGATTTTGAAAAAATTAATATATCATCAATGTAAACAATTGAAAAATGGCTAAACGGATTAAATATGTCATTCATTATGTTTTGAAATTCACTAGGAGCATTTTTTAAATCAAATGGCATGACATTCCATTCATATTGACCAAAAGGTGTATTAAAAGCAGTTTTGTATCTATCTTTAGGATGAATTTGAATTTGCCAGAAACCACTTTTTAAATCAAATTTGCTAAAAATAAGAGCGTGACTAAGTCGTTTAATTAAATCTTTTTTATTGGGAATAGGATATCTAATCCATTCTAGAACCGCATTTAAGGGTTTGTAATTAATAACCAAGCGAGGAACACCTCGTTCTAATTCAGTATTTTTATTGACATAAAAAGCAGGACAAGACCATGGGGATTTACTAGGACTGATAATTCTATTTTTTAATAATTCATTAATTTCTTTTTTACACATTTCTAATAGTTCATGATTCATTTGAATAGGTCGAGATTTAGTAGGTATTTGTCGTTCATTAAAATTCTTAATATATGGCAAAGTAACTACATGCTTTTTCCTATGCCAAAATGCAGTAGGTAAAGATGAACAAACAGTTGATTCAAGTTTTAATTTAAAATCATTAATTTGAGAAATAAGAATTGGATCGGTTAATTGTTGATCAATTCGTTTATAATTAATTTCGTCTTTAAGAAAATTCAAATGTCTGGTTAATCTATAAATTGTGTGAGAAATAGAACAATCTTGTAATTGATTTAATTCTAGCATTTCAGGAGGAAATAAAAATTTAAATGTAACAGGTTGTCCTAAAACATGGGTAGTGATGCCTTCACTAGAAGTAGTAAATGGATATAACAAAGATATAAATGGTGTGCCTAAAAAAATTCTATCCGTCATATTTTTGACCAAAACAAATGTGGTGTTAAAACAAACATTATTTTGGCAAACATGGACTTTGGGTAATTTATACTTAATATGCATTTTACTACCATTAGCAGAGGTTAATTTTTCTTGACATTTTTTATAATATTTAGTAGGAAGTAATCATTCTTGAATACAATTTAAATCAGCACCAGTATCAATTAAAGCAACTAACTCTAATTCAAAATCTTCGACAACAATTTTAATTTTTGAATACCATTTTTGCATATAGATTTTATTGAGTAAGTTTAATCGTTTGTCTTCAATGTTAGTAGGTTGAGGGCGATTATCAAATATAAGTTTGGCTGGATTAGTATGATCAGAATCAGGGTCAGAATTATGTTCAGATTCGTGAGGTGATGTATGTGGATTAGGTTGGAAATTAGTCAAGCTTTGATTAAGTTTTAAAGTAATAATTTCATCTTCTAATTTTTTATCTTTATTATGAAGATCGCGGATAGTTTGTTTGATTTGGTTGATTTCAGATTGTAAATCTTGAAGTGTAATTTCTTTAGTTTTATTTTTAAATTTTTCTAAGGTCTTAGATAAACTAATAATGGGTTTATTAAACTTAGGTTTAGTATCCGATTGAAGTAGTAAAGTTTTTAATTTATCAATATATTGTTGTTTTAAACTAGGATCATCTAATTTACTAATTAAGTCAATTAAAGCAGATTCTTCTTGAGTATGTTTGGTAAGAACAGAAATTTGTTTAACTGGTTTACAACAAACATCATTACATCCTAAGGTAATTTGATTATCGGAATCAGAATTATCACTAGTCGAAGGAGAATGGGATGTAGATGGAGGAACAGAAGAGGAATCATTATCAGATTGATTTAATTGAAATATTTCAAATAACTGAATTTTAGATTCTTCATTAATTTGGAGTTGGTTAACTCGATCTTTTAGTTTGTGTTTTTCTTTACGTTTATTAGCATAATGACCTTTTTGACCACAATTATAACAGGTAATATCCTGATTAGATTTGGATTTCGGATGTGATTTAGATTTATAATGTTCATTTTTGGGTTTGGTATAAAATTTATCGTTGGATTTGGAAGGTGAATAAGGCTTTTTGTATTTATTATAATAATATTTAGATTTATTTTTATGCTCAGAATATTTATGTGACTTCCTACGAGAGGGTGCGACAGGAGGTAATCCATATTGTTCACAGAATTTGCCTAATTCATATTTAGCTTTATGTTTATCTTTAGTGGCTTTTTGACTAAGTTTAAGATCAATACACATTTTTAATCCTTCTTTTTGAATAGTACTAATTATATCTCCATAGGTTAAATGATCATATTCAATAACACCAATAGGTTGACTAAGAACATCTCTAATTTTATGAGCAAATAAGCTAGGTAATCCATTAATAAATTTTTCTTTCCAAAATGATTTAGTGCAGTCTTCTCTTAACATAACTCGAGAGGTAAATACATCTTTATACCATCGAAAATCACTTAAGGTTGGACAAGTAAGATTACTAAGTTGATCATGTATGCGAGAATAAATATTAGTAGGAGTACCAATAAAATGTCGAACAATAGTATAAATTAATGCATTAATACCATCAGGGTGACAACATCCAATGTTTTTATCAAAAATAGGGAAACCATTTTCATCGGTTTGATTAGCATGAATTATGGAGTCTTGTTGTTCTTCAGTTAAATATTTTTCCCACCAAGATTTAAGCATACCAGTGAAACCAGAAGTAATTAAAGTAACAATTTCAGATTGAGAATATTGAGGATAATTAGATAGGTAACTATTGGAGACCATAGATAAATGATTTAGTTTTTGGAGAATTTGATCTTCACTAAGGCCATCAATATTCCATTCGTATAATTTTTTGGCAGAAACAGAAAATTGATTATTAAGATTAGTTTCTTCGAATTGAAGATCGGGAGGAGTAGGTCGAGAATACCAATTTTTGGTGGTTTGAGGATTAACTTTGGGATAATGTATCTTAGTAAGATGAGAGGATTGGAATTGTTGAGCTAATTGATTTATGTCATTATCAGTGTCAGATTGGGTGGAAGTAGTTTCAGTATGAAATTGTTGATTTAATACAGTAAGAGCTTTATCTTGAGAGGGTGAAGCATTATCAGATGTAGTTAGTTTGGTAAATAACTTTTCAATAGCTTTAACGGTAGATTGGTCATTAGTGACTAAACTGGTTCGTTTAGAACGATTACTGGGTAAATTAAGTAAAGGTGACTCTAGAGGTTGTGTTATGGATGTAGTGTGAACAGATTCTAAATTGGTTTCTATCTTGTCTAATTGTTTACCAATGGTACTTAAACATTGATTAGTATAATTATTTTGTTCAATGACTTTTTTAATTTCATTATCAGTACCAGGTAGCTTAAAAGGTGACGCAGGAATTTCAGAACCTTGTTGAGTAAGTAGTATTTTTTCTAAAGGAGGATGACTAGAACTAACAGAAGTAGTGTCAGAAGTTTTCCATTTATATTTTGTGATTGTATTAAGTTGTTTGTAATATTTATCAACATACTCTAATAAAGGTAATTCAAAACCATATTCAATCATGAAATCATACCATTGTCTAGAAATTGTGGACATTTGAGCAGAAGTATATTGAGAATAATAAGCATGTCGTTGAGTTCTATTTTTAGGAGATTTAAATTCAATAAGTAATTTATCAAGATTAGGAGTGAATTCTTTTTTGATTGTCATTAATTGAGGATTGATAGGTGGTGTAAATTCATCAAAATCAGTTTGAGTAAGAGAATTATTAGAAGCAATTTCTTCTTCAGGTAAATGTGTGTGGGTAGAATAAATAGGTTTACTGATTTGAGAGGAAGTAGTGTTATCAATGCCTTTTAATTTACTAGTTGCAGTTTGGCCAAGATGAAGTTGACTATTTTTGCGAAATAATGGAGTATTGAAGATTTCATCTTCAGTTTCAATTTCAGTAGGGACACTAGATGTACTATGTCTAGAGGATTGGCTACGATTAAATTTAATTCGAACAGAACCATCATTGTATTGTTGAATATCTTGGATATCTTGTTCTGAGGATTGTTGTTGATTATGTTTGTAATTTTCATTGACAGTAAACCATTGATCAGGTAAATCAACATTTTTCCATTCAATCATTTGTGGTATATTAATATGTGATTCATTGCTACTACTACTTTGAATTAAAAGAGTTTTATCTTTGGGACTTTTATGTAAAGCATGAACATTTAAATTAGTTTGCATGCATTTATAGTGGACACGATATATTAAAGCAATATTATGAACTTTTTCTTTCATGTTGGTAAATGAACCATGTAATTGAATATTTAATGTTAAAGCATCTAAAATATGCGGATCTCGTAAACTAAGTGTAAAATCAGGGAAACAATTAAAATGTACTGGACCTTTATGAAGACCAGTTTCCATCATACCCATTAAACTGTCATTGTAATTAAGAAAACGAGCATCTCGTAAACATAATAAAACAGAGGTATTTTTTCCTACAATTGTTAAGGGATTAACTCCAACTTGAATGAGACCAATATGCATAAAATTGTAACCATTATTCAAATGTCGTTTAATTAATTTAGCATCAAATAATTGGCAAGTTTCTCGAGGTTTTTCTAAAGCATATACTTGTTCAATGGTTTTAACATGTAAGGCAACTTTAAAAACATTTTGTAAAAAAGTAGTTTTATAAATTTCTTTAATTTGCAATTTTGGTATATTCCATCCTGTATTAATGTGATCATTTTGTATTTCAACATCTTCTTCATTTATGACTAATCCTTGATTAGGTATTGAGGGCAACGTTGTTGACCTAGAACTGACTGATGAGTTACTTCTAAATAATCGACTCATTGTTCTTGTTAATTAATCAGTTTTGCAGATATCTTAATACAGACCCTATTCTGGTCAGGTTATCACAGACCAAAGAGGTTTGAGTGCAGACCCTATTCGAAATGTCCAACACTGCCTAACCCTAAGGACTTACTCTGGACAGAGGATGAAAGTGGGTGACTTAAACCTGGTGGATAAACCTAGACTGATCTTGTGGGTGATTAAGACGAACTGAAAACCAGATTAATCAAGTGAACAATAGAATGGATTAATTGGAAGAAACAAAGCAGCTAAAAACAGGAGACAACACCACATGGCTCTGATACCATTGACGCGAGAACATTCTTGAGCATTTTATAAACATGAGAACACTCTTGAGCATTCTTGAGCATTTTAATAATACCTAATTCTTAAATATTAGTATTTTACGTTGTAAAATTATAATATGATTTTTCAACATTTTTGAGCTCATGTGTAAGTAACTACAAATAATTTTTTTTTTTTTTTTTACAAATTTATTCTAACTGTACTTATATCTTATATCATGGCAACACTCACACTCATGAGGTCAGTGTTCACAGTGATAAATTTGTTGAAACAATGATAATTTATCAGTGTAAACAAAACACTATAAGAAAATAAATTTATCAGTACAGTGATTCCAAACCTGTTATTAACCTTTAAATTTGACACAAATAATCAAATTATAATAAATTTTTTGAATGAAATTTGTATAAAACCAGACTGATATCAAAAGCCAGATATGGTAATAATATGGATAAAAAAGACTAAATGTTTAATTGAAGCAAATGAAGAACCAAAATGATCAAAACAATGTAATAGTGTTTGTGTTTTAATTTTCAATTTAGGTAATTTTTTTATTTTTTTATAGTGCTTTGTTTAATTGAGTTTGGAAAAAAAGAATGAGAGAGAGAGGTGCTGGCTTTTTTGTTTAAACAGTGAAAAATTTGTCAGTGTTTACAGTGATAAATTTGTTGAAATAGGGATAAATTTATCAGTGATAGCAAAACATTATAAAAAAATAAATTTATCAGTATAGTGACTCCAAACCTGTTATTAAGCTTTAAATTTGACACAAATAATCAGATCATAATCAATTTTTTGAATGAAATTTGCACAAAATAAGACCTATATCAAAAGGCAGATCTGGTAACAATATGGTTAAAAAAGATTAAATGTTTCATTGAAGCAAATTTGACAGTGCAACAACCAAGCATTGTAATATTCATTGAAGCAAAGTAAGAACTAAAATGATTATAATCTTTGTCCCAAATTATTCAAGCATTGTTGTCATTGTGTATTGTGTCCCAAAACTCTTTGTCTTCAAGCACCGCTTCTATTGCCTCATCAACGATTTGCTGGGTGTCTGTCTGTTGGTTAGTCAACAAAGCATCTATGATATCTGCTCTGATTTGGTGGCACTCCTCCTTTGTTAAGTTGGGAAAGATGTCTTTGTTACAGACATATTCTCTCATGAGGTAACAAACTATGACGCCACAATCAAGTCTACGATGACATTCGAAAAACAAAGTTAGTAGTCATCAATGATAATTTTATCAATGTAATGTGATTTGGTTTTCAGAAACTTACGAATGATCAACTTGTTGGGGAGAATTCATTGTAATTTCTGTTTCTTCATGAAACTTGTTACCTTCAATGAGTTTGGGATTGTGATGTTGAAGGTATTTTTCAATAACCTTTCTCTGCAAAATATATTAATAATTAATTGGTGTTTGACAAATAAATGCATAATAAAATTTGATATAGACAAAGGGAATGGATGATATCATAATTAATTGGTGTTTTTCCAGTTTGTTTGCCTCATTTAAATGGTTATCTGTTTCTGTGCTTGGTCTCATTGAATTGTAAAACTTCCATGAGCCATTTTCAGTATTGAGTACCAACAACGTTCAATGCTTTTCATTGAAAATTGGGAAAAGAATATCTGTCCTTGACAGCTTCTAACATCATTTTATTCAACAATTGATTTGTTTCTGCCTCATCCTTTGTGGTGAACAAATACTGTGTTTTGCAAATATATTAGTTTTGATTACAATGTAATTTGTTAATGGTAATTTTATCACTATAAGACTGGATGAATGAGAACTTATGCACTTGATTTAAATAAGGGGAATGGGTGATATCGTAATGAAATATATATATATATATGTAATTTACTTACATGGCATGATATAGTAAATATATATGTTGTTCCTGCTTGCGAGCTGAGGTTGAACTTTGGTTTCGGTTGCTCTTCTGTCATTAAGATTTCCTTGTATGCATTTATTGCCTGTTTTAAAAACAAAAGCAAACAAGGTTAATGAGAGAATTATTATTTGGTATTATAATTGATATATGCACAAATAGGGATTTGATTTTACATTTCCAGAAAGTTCTTTGCATTTGACTATTTTGTCAATATCATCCAAGTACAAATAGCTGCCTACTTCCTTTCCTTGTAAGATTGGATAACTGCAAATGTGAAAACAAAATTTATCACTGTATACTAAAATTTATTGCTCAATTAACGAATCAAAGGTTAGGGGAACAAATTGAGCATCAAATTTTACTTGATGTATCAAATCTGAACCATGAAATGAAGTACATTACATAAACTCAAATGCCTAAATAATTTGATACCATAGATGAGACACCATGAAGATTAGCAAAATATATCACTCTACCAAACAAATTAAGTAAAATTTATCATTATGTAGCAAATTTTATCACTGCATATCAAAATTTATCAATGATTGAAGTAAACGAAGGTTATACATTGATAAATGCATGACTATATACTAAAATTTAGATTTCAAATTTGGAAATTTTAGGACCAAATCATGTTCTTACCTGTTGGTTTTTGTTGCCCAAAGACTAGTGAGTTTCATCCTTGATTTCTTTGGCAATTTGTGAAACACTGGATAGGAAGTGTCAATTTGTTTTGTTGGATGTTGATGTTGTGTTTGCTCTTCCTTTTTGGTCTTTGCACTTTCTTCAACCATTGGTTCTACTTCATCAACTGTCTTGTTCTGCTTTGGTTGTCTTTTCGTTATGTACCAAAAATCTGGATCTTTGTGCTCTTTTCTTGTTTCTCTATTTTTCACCCTTTTTATCATTGAGCTCACAAGAGGCGATGTCTTGGGAGTGGTGGCTTCAACTTCAACTGCGATTTGTTCTTCTTGACTGTCCAGGTAGAGATTTGATTCAACCAACATTGCAATTCTTTCATTAAGTAGCACTATTTCCACATCTTTCACTTCCATTTGCGTCTTTGCTTTCTTGCTCTGTTCTTCCATTTGTTTACTGAGCTTCATGAGTTGGTCCTTAAGCTTATCATTTTCTGCTTGGATTCTTGCCTTCTCCATTTCTAGCCTTTGGATTATCAGGACATTCTCTTCTAGTTTTTGAAAGGTATGTTCATTAATTTTGACATGGTAGATATTTGTTTCATAGGCAAGTTTCCTTTTTGCTTTCCTCTTTTCAGCCGGTGCTTGATGCTTCAATCCCGGGGAAGTTGCTGGACCAGCTTTCTGTTTGATCATTGTTTCTTCTTCATCATTTTCTAGGTTGTCAAAAGAAAGCCCATTTCTTTGCACATGAACTGGACCTTCTTCAATTTCATGCTGAAAGTTGGCTTTCCTTCTTGCATTCTTTTTTAATTGCAGTGTTGTTGATTTCCTCTTTTTTCAAGCACCTATTTGATGCTTGGGATTCGGTGAATTTCTTCTAGACTGAGACTGAATATCTTTCTGATAATTGGTTCTTCTTCCTTTTCAGATAATTCAGTCTCCTCTTGTTCCTTAAAGTTACATTCTTCATCTTCATGCTCATCATCTGTTTGTGGTTGCAATTGTTTGTGTATGTTCTGTTCTTCAATTGTGTCTTTCAAATTACTCTCCTACGTGAATGAAAATTATTAAAAAGAATGATATGACGCAAAGTTAAGTAATAATTTATCATTCGGTGATTCAAATTTATAATAAGACTAGTAATTTGGTTCATGATAACAAGTTTTATCAGTGAATTAGCAACATTAAGCAAAATTTATCAGTCAATGAAGCTAACTAAGAAAATTTATAACTATGAGCAAAAAGTGATCAGTCCATATCAATATTTATCGCTGCATAGCAAAATTCATCACTCAATTAAAGAAATAAAGGTTATACACTGATAAAAATTGTTTATTGAATAATTTCCTAGCACAGATGAAATGGATAAATAATTTTTCTACCACAAATGTGACACCATGAAGATTAAGAAGAATTTATCAGTCTTGCTAAAATTTATCACTGCATAACAAAATCTAATATTTGTTGAAACAAAACAAAAGATATGAACGGATACCTCAATATGTTTCAGATCATGCAAGGATAACTTTGCTAATTGTTCTCCCAGATGAGTAATGTTCCATTTTACAAATCTTGGGATTGGGTTCTTGTCATTTGGTTTGATGATCTTTGCATGCTCACATATCCAATACTGTTGAGGACAAAAAAAATGTTATAAATTAGTATTTAGTAAATGTAAATATTATAGTTTATAAGTTGTAAGTGAGGTATTTACTTACCAATAAGATGATCACACATCCGCACACTATCAATTTGGTTGATGTTGCGTGTTATTGATCTTGTAAGATGTTGTTTTGCTGCGCCACACCAATCATAAGACTTCATTTCGTCAATATTCTCGAGGTATTTCATGAACCCCCAACCAATTGTTGTCCCAGTACTCGGATACAACAAAAGCAAACAAACCAGAAGGCACACAAGCCTAACGACATCTTCTACATCTTCATTGTTGGTGCTTCTCAAAAGTTTCGTTATCAACTTTTGGATTGAAGCACTTGTCATTCTGCTCTCGGTTATTTTCCTTCTTTGCACTATAGCTACCTCATTTTTTCTTCCGTATGTAAGATTCATTTTCTTCTATCCACATGCAATCCCAAAAATTAATTTGAAGTCATTTCTTTTCAACTTCAGCTTATTCCCAGCAATTTCAAATGTGGTTCCATCCATTTGGTAAGTTTGCAAAATTTTTGTAACCACATCATCATATTTAATTGAATCTCTTCTTTTAACCTTGTTTTCACTCAATGTATCAACCACAAGTGAAAAATGTGTCTTTCTCAATAGTGTCAAATGCTCCTCTCTGAGTTTTGTTGTCTTGAAAAATTTGATAAGAGATTGAATGTTAGAACGGTAAACATACTTTGCTTCATTATCATGTATCTGTTCAGTCCTAGTTTTTCTTCCATCAATCTTTTTCTTCCCTCTTGCTTTGTGGAGCTCTGTAACTGGTTTCAGTTGTTCCTGTTTGGGCTCCTCATTATCAATGTTAGATTCAGGTTTAACTTCTAGTTGATTTTCACTTTCATGTGTTGTTGGCTCTATAACAAACTCAACTTTTTCAAACTTTTTATTCTTTGAGAAACTTGTTTCTCGACGACGTAATCTTTTAGAATGACTAGCAACATCTGTACAAAAACATTGAGCATGAACATTGGAAATTAAGAAGAATTTTATCACTGAACTAGGCAAACTAAGAAGAATTTATCACTCTATTATGAAAATTAAGCAAATATATAACTGTATAGCAAAGTTTAGATTGCAAATTGCAAAAGAACATAAAGTATCATGATGAAGATGAAGATTAAAACAATTGTATAGCAAATTTTATCACTGAATTAGCAAAAGTAAGCAAATGCATCATTGTATAGCAAATGAACATAAATGTATGATTATTATGACGTTGAATATCACTCATAAATTAATATTGTATGGTATAGATTCAAAATAGCTTCAAATCGAATTTTATCACTCAATTATAGTTATGAAAGAAGAAGGGAAGCAAATCCATCGTTATAACAAATTTTATCACTCAATTAGGAAAATTAAGCAAATCTATCATTCTTATAGCAAATTTTCTCACTGATTTGGGCAAAGTAAGAAAATCTGGCATTGTATAGCAAATTTTATCACTGGATTAGCAAAAGTAAGCAAATCCATCATTGTATAGGAAACAAACATGAAGATGTGATTATTATGAAGTTGAATATTGCTCATAAATTAATACTGTATGGTACAGATTGGAAATAGCTTCAAGTTGAATTGTATCACTCAATTATAGTTATGAGAGAAGAAGGGAGGCAAATCTATCATTACAACAAATTTTAGCACTCAATTAGGAAAGTTAAGCAAATCTATTATTCTTGTAGCAAATTTTCTCACTGAATTGAGCAAAGTAAACAAATCTGTTATTGTATATCAAATTTTATCACTGAATTAGCAAAAGTAAGCAAATCCATCATTGTATAGCAAATGAACATGAAGATGTGATTATTTTGAAGTTGAATATTACTTAATTATAGTTATAAAAGAAGAACGGAAGATGAATACGACTCATTATAACAAATTTTATCACTAAATTAGGAAAACTAAGCAAACCTATCATTCTTATAGCAATTTTTCTCACTGAATTGGGCAAAGTAAGCAAACCTGTTATTGTATATCAAATTTTATCACTGAATTAGCAAAAGTAAGCAAATTCATCATTGTATAGCAAATGAACATGAAGATGTGTTTATTATGAAGTTGAATATTACTTAATTATAGTTATAAAAGAAGAACGGAAGATGAATATGACTCGTGTTTGATTCGCATGTTTGTTGAAAATGAGCTAAACAAGCAATATAGATCGAAACGGCGGAGGATTTGCTAGGGATCTGTTCAGAATCAGAATATAGATTGAAACAAAGGTGATTTCTTTGGAAACGATGGGAGATTCAGGGAAAATCTCTTCGTTTGTTTCGATTTCCAAATCGCAAATCGCCTCAAAATGGTTTCCAAATCGTCTCAGAATAGTTTTCAATTCAGAACAATTGAGAAAGAGCGTGTGTTTCACGCGCACAGGGAGACCTCGTGATATGTTCTTTGCTTCACGTGTGTGGTGTGACATTTAGGGGTAAAATTGGAAACTAAAATAGGGCAGGACTTGGTGGGTATTAATTTGTTTGGATGGGACCGGCTGGTAAGTCCCCTTGCCATTATTCATAGGTCTGTCCCATTGGTATTTTTTTTCCCTTCACACATAGTTTTTGTCAAAATTCATATTCCTGTATGTGAAAGGAAGTAGGGGTGCTCATGGATCAAGGTTGGGTTGAGTTGAATGTCATTTGCCATCTGTCTGAATGGTTTTGGAGTGAGAAAATCTCATCCGCAACCAACCAACCACCCTAGTTTCGAAATCAACGGAGCAGGTTGCGCGGATTAGCAACTGGATGCAAATTGAGTTAATGGATTGGGTCTTATTGTTTTGGGACTTTTTGAGCTTATTTTTTTAGTTATTTTTCTTACTGATTTGGGCCTTTTTGGGCTTCTTTTTTTTTTTTTTTTTTTCTCAATTAGCGAGCTTTCTGTTTTGGACTTTCTTTGAGTCTTTTACTTAGTTCTTTATTTTTTGGAAAGTGTGCTTTTCAATTTTGTTTATTGAAATCAATATAATAATTGAAAGCCTAATTTCATGTGGTCTAGTTGGGTTCCACAGATGGAATCCTATATACCCACCACTCGATCGAAACTCAACTTTTTGGAAATTGCCAGACCTGCAACTGTCCATCCGTTGCATCAAAATGTCCATTTGAGCTCAAGTTAAGTTGGGTTGGGTTAGGCAGGTTGGGCGGGTCACTGGATGTTTGCTTATGAAACCAAACTTGTCCAATGTATTATAGAGCAAGGGAATAGGTGATTCATACTTCGGCTCAGGGTCATTTTTTTCTACCCAGGTTTCGTTTTAACGAGACTATCGGGCCTTGAATTGCCATGTTTTAGACGAAAAGTAATTGCAAGCAGAAGTAATGGATTGAAATAACACAATTGTAGTAGAAATGAATGTAGAATTTCAATGATCATGATACACAAAGAAATTTGGAACATCATTGAATGACAATTGAGAGGGAGATTTATGATCTGGATTGGGCCGTGGTAAAGCCGGACAAATTGTGAGCCGAACACATTTGGGCCATGGTAGCCTGGGCCTATCCAGAAGGGATTTTTGCTCGGTAATGGCAAAGGGCGTGTGGGACCGAGCTACTCGGACTTGTTGGTACGGAAACCGGTCAAGTGAGGATTCGGCTGAGATGTCCGCAGCCTCACTAGGTTCCACGGTTCGTGCGTTGCTCGGTCGTAGGGCGCGCACCCATGGCTCGGCATGAAGGCCTTTGGTTAACCAGCATGCCCTACTCGAAGCTCGGCTTTGCCGGAATGCACCCGAGCTCGGCTTTTATGGAGCTCGGTTATTAGAGCGTTTGGGTGTGAAGTGCAGCATGGCCGTAGGAAGCCGAGATGATGCATCCCGGTTGCCGAGCTCCCAGTAGAGTGGGCTGGCAGTTTAGGTAGGTGATGTTCAGCTGGATTTGTGCTGACATATGGGATAGCAGCACCACGTGTCGAGAGACTCATGGGAGTAGATTTGGGGCGCAGAACGTATATAAGCATGTCTGTGCCCCCCATGCTTTGGCAGATGAACATTTGGTGAGACTTACACTAAACACTAAACACTCTCCCTTCTCTCTATCTATCCCCTGGTGTGTGTTCTAACTTGATTGTCGGAGGGGTTTTGGAGGGATTTTCCGGCCACACACCGCCGGGTAGCTCACCGCCGTTGTGCTCGCAGGTCGATCGGTCAGACAGGAGCTTGGAAGAAAGGAGTGCGGGCTTGCCTGGATATTTGCTCCCCGCACAACAATGTATGAATCTTTGAATAGCTCTTAGAATTTTGATTTAGCCCATTTTAGTGAACATTAGAAATGAATGTAAAGTATGGGAGTGGCCATCAAAACATAAGGTATTTTTACTTTTTTTCACCTCATGTTTTGTAGGAAAACTGTTTAGAATCATGAAATTAAAAAGAGAAAAAAAAAAAAAGAAAAAGAATGTGGAATTGAAATTTCTAATATGTTTAGATTTTGAACTTAAAGATCAATTTGTGGAAGAAATAGAAAAAGGAAAGAAGAAATATAAATAGGAGAAACTACATGTAAGTGAAAGAAGGAAAAAAAAATTACCAACACATGGAGGGGTATAAGTGACACTTGCACCCTTACAACCTTTCATTTGCATCCCACCATAGACACACTTGCACCCCATGTGTTTGTAATTTTTTTTTTCCTTTCTCCCACCTACATGTAATTCCCCCATATAAATAAAATATAATTTTTCCCCCCCACAAATCCCTTTGCAATTTAAAGATCCACTCATCATGCTTAATTAACTTGAGAATCCCTTTAACAATAAGAATTCAATAATTGGACTCAATTAGTTTAAGTGTGTCCTTAATATATTATATGCATGAATGTGTCACCATTACACGATGCCGTGTTAAACTAATAGATTTATTATTAATAACCAATAATCCAAACTAGATGGGAGTATTAGGGTCCATTAATTATTGTCAAAAAATATATAATATATTTGTTTCTATTGTGAGGATGTAAAGGGGGAGGAGATAGGTGGCTTCTAAGGATACCACATGTTCCTCTGACAATCATATCCCAAACCCTGACTTCTCCCATTTTGTGGTTTCACTTCCACACCTTGTGTTCCAGGTTTTGGGTCCCATTTTTTTTCCCTAACATTTTAATTTTTTTTTTATGTGACTAAGTATGAGTAGTCTAAAATCAAAATGTAGTGATTTGAAATTTTCGAATAATTACTGTGTATCAAAGTTTGTTGGTCTCAACAATTCTATGAAGATAAAAATCGATTACAGAGCCATACATAACATATATTCATTTATATATATTTTGTATTTGATTTCTGTATTCGTGACGTTCAATACAAGAGGTGACTCCCCAACAAGGAAAGAGACAAACCACCCCTTGTGGTAGTTATTATATGTTTGACAGCCTTTGTTGGGTGGTGATTGAAGGACCAACATGACTGGCAGGCCGTTAAGTTTGGTATTAAATGTCAAAAGAACAATTGAGTTTTCAAATTGTTTTTCTTGTTTTCATTGCCAGTTACATAGATAAGAAACACAGTATTCTTTTCATAGATCAAAACTACTGTTGTTTTCATTTCTGAGACTCCTGGGACTCTTCTTTCTGTCATTCCTTGAAAGAGAAAACAAAGGAAGTTTTAAATAAATCTGGAATTGGAAAGCTTCAATGTCGATAGTACCCATGAACAGACCTGTTGGTTTCTTCAAGATTTCAAGCTATGGGATGAGAAACTGTCACAAACACACTTGTACCTCCTTGACAGCGTGAGTTCAATTTTAGCACGTTCCTTGAATCAAATTATACTCATAAGCATCAACAAAATTTGAAGCATTCCTTGCTGAAACTGTATGATTTTCTTTTCTTTTCTTTTCTTTTCCCTTTGTTTCTCTGACCAAATCTAAATGTGGGTAGAGTTTTCTGTGGTTGTTTATGAGCTCATAGAATCCAAAATCGGTGCATGAGTTGAGCTTTTTCTTTTTAATTTTCTCAACCAACAGGGCATTGAATTCTAGACCTGAACAATCACAGACAAACGAGAAAGAAGAATTCTCAGTAGAAAATCAGAAACTCTCCATTCCACAATCTAAAACGAGTCCTTTGAATCTCCATTTCAACCGGCTGCAGCCATTCGATCAAGAAATTATTCAAGAGGATGGAATCGGGTTTGGACAGTTCATGGCAAGTGAGGCCTTACTAGACGAAGAATTTTGGGTCAGTATCATATTATTCTATATATAACCTAAAATTCAAAGCATGAATTTCTTATAATATGGTTGCTTTTTATGTAATCTCATGCCAGTTTGAGGTGGTAGTTGTGTTTTTGTTTTTTTGGTAGACAGCAGCATGGCTGCGAGTAGAAAGTCATTGGGAGGATAAGACAAATGAACGGTATGAATTAAATATCAAAATCAAAACCTCTGAAGCACATAGTTAAATTTCTCAAAACAAATCTACATGTGGAAGATTGAACTTGCCATTGTTATATGAAAACAGATAAATGAGCCGATTAATAGAACAAAGAGACTGGTTGGAGTGTTTGTTTCAATCTTGTTTGTTAACTCATGGCGATAATATGCCATTCCACTGACTTCTAGCTCTACTTAACAATACAGATATGTTGATAACTACAAAAGGAAATTTGCAGAGCAGGTAGGGCTAAACTGGCATAATCTGTTTGTCAACAAAAAAAAAAAAAAAAAAACTGGAGTATATATCGTGCATAAAAATCTTTACCCCATTTTCTATGCAGGAGTTTACTGCATTGAAAAGACGATGCAGAAAGCAACAGAAGCATAAATGTACCTGCATTGTGACGGTATGATTTTCTTTTCACAAATCATCTATAGGGCACCAACTTTCATCTTCTATCTTTTTATAGTTTCTTTGGGTTAGGATTAACATTAAGTTCAATCTTGTTTGAAAGAGTTCATTGATCTCTCGGTTGGGTTAATGATAAAATTTTATGTTTATTATCAATGAAGCTCCTCACACAGGGTCATTCAAATTAATAGGTAAAGAAGGAAGACAAGAATGTGAAATGTACCATACTGAAGAGTGTAGTTGGAACCCTAGATTTGAGCATCCGATACTTGTTGCCTGGGGAGACCTTTCCTGGGGTAAACTCTCATCTAATTAATGAATCTGCATCCAACACTCAATGCTTTTGTTGCCTCAACTTCGAATTTTGTCCTCTCACAGGAAAGGGTGAAAGCCCCTCTCTTTTGCAGCATTGACAAGACAGGCCAAAACAGATACTCTTACATTGCAAACCTCTGTGTTTCCAAATCTGCTCGCCGCCAGGGTATTGCAACAAACATGTTGTATTTTGCTGTTAAGTTAGCTAAATCCAATGGTAAGACGATAACCTGCATCGGTTCTTCGGATTTTGAACAAAAGCAAACATGATTTATTTTAAACCATGGCAGGTGCAGAGCAGGTATTTGTGCACGTGCATAGAAAAAACCGACCTGCACAAGAACTTCACCAAAAGATGGGTTTCGAGGTATTCCGATGGTAGTTAAAAGCTGTTTTGCTGGCTTCTGTTTTTAACCATGAAGAGCTTATGCAACTTTTACACTCTCTGTGATCAGGTGGTTGAAATGGCAACCCCTCAATTATCGAAAGAGCAAACTTTCTTGCTTTGCTTTGAATTATAAAACCTTATTTGGCAGAAGGTTACCTCCATTGATTGTATGAAAACGGAATACATTGTCCAAGTGGCCACAACAGTTCACCCCAAATTAGGGATGATGAAAATAAAGTTGTTTTCAAATTCAGCAAATGAATCATTCAGCTTACAGGAAATTCTTAAACTCCAAAAAATTGACTAATACGATTTTGGGGGAAATACTCAAGTAAAGCACATACTAAAGATACAAAATACAGTTAAAGGAACTGTACTTTTGTATCTTTAGTATGTGCTTTCTTGAGTATTTCCCCAAAATCGTATTCAGTCAATTTTTTGGCGTTTAACGAATTTCCTGATCAGCTGAATGATTCATTTGCTGAATTTGCAACAATTTATTTCATCAAGTTTCCGGAAGATGGCTCAGGGATTAAAAAAAAAAAAAAACCTCTGGATGTGAAAGAAATCATGATACTTAAAATGAAAAGAATACCACGAGGGAACTTTCATTTTTACATGTCTCAATGAAAAGAAAGCTGTCACCCTCTAAAAAAAATGAAAAGAAAGCTGTATTAGCTTTAGAGATTATCTCAGGTAGTTTATTGACTTCAATAACATTCTGTGAGGACAGATATCATATCACTTTTACATCAATGTGATATTTGGTAACGACAGAGAAAACATTATTCCAACTGAAAATTTCCAATGTTGTGCTGTAACAAAGGCACAAAACTTAAATTTATGACTAACAAATAAATAAATAAATACTTAGTTTTCGACAACCCAACTGGCTATTACCACTTTAAGGATATTGCCACCAGCCATGCAAATTTTGTCCCTCAAAATAAATCCTTTGGACTCCCAACTTTACCATTAGAATAGTGTCATAGGTTAATCAATCCACTCAGCTAGCTCAATCTTTCGGAGGTACATTTTGGCAAATGCTAATCATTGCTTACAAGAAACTAGTATCCATTTTGCATCCTATATTATACATGTTGGCCACGGTATTTGAGATGAATGTGATATACTTGAATATAACACTTTAGAAAGGCCGTGATTTTGAACCTGATAACAATGTATGAAACCTCTGGTTTACCTCCACCAAACTATGGCCTGGAATCTTTTTCAACTCTCTTTCTTCCATCAACTTCCTCAATCTTGCTACGTCTTCCCACCTTCCAGCCTCAGCATAGATATTTGTCATAAGGACATAAAAACTAACAGTTTGAGGCTCCAACTGATGCAATCGGTCAGCAACAAGCTCTGCTAGCTCAAGATTACCATGGATTCTACAAGCACCAAGCAAAGCTCCCCAAACACCAATATCTGGTCCACTTGGCATGTTCTCGATAAACTCATAAGCCTCCACCAATTGGCCAGCTCTACCTAGAAGATCCACCATACAAGCACAGTGCTCTACAGCAGGCTCGATTGAGTAATCTTTTGTCATGCTCTCAAAATGCTTCTTTCCTTCTTCTACTAAACCTGAATGCCTACAAGCTGTTAAAACAGAAATGAAGGTGAAGCTATTTGGCCTAATTCCTTCCTCTTTCATCTTTGTGAAGAGCGTCAAAGCATCGTCCCCATGCCCATGAGATGCACAGGCCCCTATAATTGAAGTCCAGGACACAACACTTTTATGAGGCAACTTGTGGAAAGCATCCCTTGCCAAATCTATGTTTCCACATTTTGCATACATGTCAATTATAGCATTAGTAATCGAAACATTAGTTTCAAGACCTTTGTTCCTCACAAGCTTATTTATCCATTTCCCAGTATTGAGTGCTCCCAAATTAGCACAAGCTGATATAACACTAACCATTGTGATATAATCAAATTCTACCTTTTCAATTAGCATTCTACGGAAGAGCTTAATTGCATACCGATCAGCATTAGTCTGTCCATAAGCAGCAATCATGGCATTCCACGAGACCAGGGTTCGGACTGGCATCTGATCAAACAAAGATCTGGCAGTATCAACAATTCCACACTTACCATAAAGAGCGATTAAAGTGTTAATCAGTGAAACATCAGAGTCCACCCCCAATTTAACAGCACAACCATGAACCAATTTCCCTAGGTTCAAAAACTCCAAACCAGCACAGGCGGGAAGAATGCTCACCAGTGTAATTGCATTCGGTTGAGTCCCCAAAGCTACCATCTCACGAAAAACGCCCAACCCTTTTTCAAAAAATCCATTTTGCACATATCCGGCAATCAATGCAGTCCAAGAAACTATGTTTCTCACAACCATCTCACCAAAAACTAGTTCCGAATTGAAAATCTCCCCACTCTGCGAGTACATTGTAATTAATGAACTCTGTACAAATACATCCAAATCAAATCCATTCTTAATTATGTTACAATGCACTTCTCTCCCTTCCATCAAAGCTGAGAGGACAGCACAAGATCGAACCGCAGAAGGAAAAGTATAGCTGTCAGGTAATAATCCAATCCGATGCATGTCTCTATAGAGAACTATGGCTTCTTGACAAGGACCCAGATCGGCATAGCCTCGAATCATGGTGTTCCAGAGAAATAAATCCCTTTCAGGCATTAAATCAAACAGTTTGTGAGCATAGTCCATTGTTGGGCCCACGGAGCGAGCTAAGGTGATGAGTTTCGTGGATAAGAGGAGGTTTTTGTGGGACCCATTTGTGAGTATGAGAGCATGGATTCGTTTGAGGTCTGAAAGAGAGGAACAAGAATTCAAAAGGTAGAAAAAAGGGAGGGAGTGGTAGTTAGCATGGAAGTGAGATGGGACATACAAAATGAGTTCAAGTTTTTTAATAACTGTGAGGAAGGAGGTGGCTAACATCAACTTCACATCCCTTTGATAACAGAGCAATTGTGTTTTTGGGATGTCACGTAGGGTGCCTAAATGTTCTTTTCCCTATTGGCAGTATGGCTTTGAGTCATTAGCATTAGTTCAAAAAAGATCCACTTTAGTTGGGGATCTATCCACAACCAAAAGAACCATACCAAAAAAAATAAGATTAATGCTAAAGAGTCACGAATTTGACAAATAGTTTATTTATAATGTGTGGTAAAAATTTTGGACTCTCAATCATTGTATATGTAATAAATTAAAAATGGACACTTATCCTAACATATAGAATTGTAAGAGTTTTTTTAAGGTCTCAATAATAATAACAATAATAATAATAATAAAATAAAAGTGCGAAGTTTCATAATCATCTCTCTTTCTCTCCTCCACAATAAACTTTAGGGTAAATTAGAATCAACTTTCTTTGGGTTTCTTTGGGTTTGGAGAAAATAAAGTAAATTTCATAATTTTGACATTATTATATTAAGTTCCTTTGCAATTTTAATTAATATAACATTTAGTTTCATTCTTATCAATAATTTGTCAGTTATATGAATAAAAAAAATGATATTGTCATCTTTTATACGAAAATATTTATTTTATGTTGTATAATTTTGTGTCTTCACACTATCTACATTAGTTTCATTCCATTTAATTTTATTAAAAAGAAAATTAGTGTAATTATATTAAATTGTGGAGCTTAACGTTTACGTTTTCAGTTTATATTTACAAAAATTTTATAAACTGATTTTTGTTTATTTTTAGAAAAACATAAACTACAAACGCGTTTGGTAATTGACAAAATGTTTAAAAAATTTTAAAAATATAAAAAAGAGTGAGAAATGGCAAGTGGTGGCAAGTGGCCGCAGAAGACGGTGGTGGAAAGTGATGACGGTGGGTGGTGGGTAGCTGGTGGTGGCGGGTGGGTGGGTGACGGTGGCGGGTGGCGGGTGGTAGCGAGTGGGTGGTGGTGATGGTGGTAGTGGTGGTGGCGATGGTGGGTGGTGGTGGTGGTGGTGGTGGTGGCGGGTAGTGGTGGTTGGTGGGTGGGTGACGGTGGCGGGTGGCTGGTGGAGGTGGTAGCAGGTGGGTGGCGGATGGCGGATGGCGGGTGGTGGGTGGTGGTGGCGGATGGCGGGTGGGTGGTGATGGTGGGTGGGTGGGTGGGTAACGGTGACGAGTGGTGGGTGGTAGCGAGTGGGAGGTAGTGATGGTAATGGCAGGTGGTGGTGGCAGGTGGGTGGCGGGTAGGTGACAGGTAGTGGTGGTAGTGGTGGTGGTGGTGGTGGGTGGGTGGGTGGGTAGGTGACGGTGGCGGGTGGTAGGTGGTAGCGAGTGGGTGGTGGGTGGTGGTGGCAGGTGGGTGATGGGTGGGTGGTGGGTGATGGTGGCGGGTGGGTGGTACGTGGCTGGTGGTGGCGGGTGGCTGGTGGTGGATGGTGGTGGCAGGTGGGTGGTGAGTGGTGGTGGCAAGTAGTTGGCGGGTGGTGGTGGCAGGCGGTGGATGGTAGTGGCGGGTGGTGGGTGGTGGTGGTGGTGGTGGCAGTGAGGGGTGGGTGGTGGTGGCCAGTGGGTGGCAGGTGGATGGTGAGTGATGGTGACGGGTGGGTGGTAGGTGGGTGGTGGTGGCAAGTGGCTGGTGAGTGGTGGTGGTAAGTAGTTGGCGGGTGGTGGTGGCAAGTAGTTGGCGGGTGGTGGATGGTGGTGGCGGGTGGTGGTGGTGGTGGTGGTGGCAGCGGCGAGGGGTGTGTGGTGGTGGCGAGTGGGTGGCAGGTGAGTAGTGGGTGGTGGTGGCGGGTGGTGGGTGGTGAGTTGTGGTGGGGGGTGGGGGTTGGGTGGTGGGTGGTGGGTGGTGGTGGCGGAAGACGGTGGTGGAAAATGGTGGTGGGTGGTGGCTAGCTAGTGTTAGGTGATAAAAAAAAAAAAAAAAAAAAAAAAAAACTGAAAACTCAAAATGGAAACACATTTTTTGGCCAAATTTATAAACTAAGACTACTGATTTATAAATCAAAAAGTTTACCAAACAAGTTTTTATTTAATTTTTTAAAATTTTTGTAAATATAAACAGAAAACTGAAAACGTAAGTGTTACCAAACGGCACCTATGTGTTTTGTGTTTTTTAAACCTCAAGGAAAGTTAATGTAATTCACCTTAAATTTTAAATTGTCTTCTTTTCAAGTTTAAATTTGAATTTGAGAGAATTTTTAGGGTTTATGGAGCTCACCATGAATCCTATTTAGATTATTTGAATGTTTATTTTGTAAAGTGCTCGATATATATCATCTATAAAAATTAAGTCAATTTAATAATAGTAATATTTTCATTTCATGGTGTTTGTTTCTAAAAAATAGATACTAATAAGTATGTTTTTGAAAATAAAACATTTATTTTTCGAAAATAAATACGATAAAATGAAAGGATTACAATTATTGGATTGATCAAAAAAATTTTTTTTTTTAATGAATCATTCAATTGTTCCATTATTTTCTCTTATCAATTGTAAAAAGAAAGAAAGAAAGAAAGAAAGAGAGGATTTTACTTTTTTATCATGTAATTTATTGGGAAATTTGGTTATAAACCCCATTTACCTTCCTTTCATTGTTAAAAGGACTAAGAAAAAAATTATATTTTCTAAACCCCTTCATAATTATAAAATCTTACATAAAGGACAAAATTTATTATTTAAATATTTTTTCAGACTATTATACCCTCAACTAAATCTTCCCACCTTCTCCACCCACTCTCTCTCCACCTTCTTGGTCTTTATGACTCTGGCCAGCCAAAATCGAGTTCATCTAAGCCTAAGATTCATTCAATCTTTGACCTAGAACACTGACCTGGTTCAAGCAATCACAATCTGACCTGTGTATTTGAATTGAAGCTTAGTTTGAAGCTTTAATCTAATTTGCATCTGTCAATAAACCAAGGACTTCATCGCGAAACTGATCCGATTCGACAATCAACCCGAATTCAAGCTTCTGGGACTCGCGATTACGAACTGGAGTCCTTCACGATCTGACCTTGGGTTCTCTCTTGTGACTCGTTGTTCTTTGAGTCAACTTCGATGAGAACTTTGGATTTCGAATTCTAATTAGAATTGCGATTTCAGTTTGCATCTGGCTTGAAGGTTGCAAACTCTAAGTTCGAACGACTTGCAGATCGACTTCGCTAACTGAATCGAAATCAGACTTGTGTTTGCTATCTTGAAGCGAAATTAGACTCGATTTGAAGCTTCTATTACAATTTGAAGATCCATCGAGTTCGCAATGACCACGTGGTGAAGAGTGCTGGTGGAATTGTTTGGTTATACATATTTTTTTAAACACAGATTTGAGTTTTGAATATATGTATATATATATTTGTGTGTATGAGTGTTGTTGAACACATGTATTCTTTTCATTGAGATTTGTGATTGTTGATCGAGTTTTAGAAGTTTTTCTTCTCAATTAGATATGTTGATTTGTTGATTAATTTGTTTTATTTTTCTTTGTTTGTTTGTTTGTTTTTTTTTTTTTTTTTTTTGATTTATTTTTGTTGTTTTTGATCTAATTTCATTTGACAAAACTAGAGTAAAATTTTACTCTGGCTCTATTGCTCTGTTTTTTGTTTCAGATAATGAGAGTAAAATTTTACTCTGGTTCTATTGCTCTGTTTTTGTTTGTGAGGATTAGAGTAAAATTTTACTCTGGTGTTAGAATGACAATAAAATTTTACTATCAAGAGGTGGTCATTGCCAAACACTTCAGCCGCCACAAACACTGCCTTTGCTTTTTTACTTTTGTGCAGAGTAACATTTTAATTTTAGCTTCAGAGTCTCACAGTTTACTCGTTTTTCACAGTAAAATTTTACTTTTATACAGAGTAAAATTTTACTTTTGTGTAGAATCTAACATTTTACTAGTTTTTCAGAATAAAATTTTACTTTTATACAGAGTAAAATTTAATTTTAGTTTCAGAGTCTCACAGTTTACTCGTTTTTCAGAGTAAAATTTTACTTTTATACAGAGTAAAATTTAATTTTAGTTTCAGAGTCTCACAGTTTACTCGTTTTTCAGAGTAAAATTTTACTTTTATACAGAGTAAAATTTTACTTTTGTGTAGAGTCTAACATTTTACTAGTTTTTCAGAATAAAATTTTACTTTTATACAAAGTAAAATTTTACTTTTAGTTTCAGAGTGTAACATTTTACTTTTATTCAGAGTAAAATTTTACTTTTAGATAGAGTAAAATTTTACTCTGAAATATACAATGAAGATGGCTTAATAGGAGAGCTGATAGATATGAGGGTAATATAGTAAAAGAAACAAGTTTTAAACTATTAGGGGGTTTTGAAAGTACTTATATAATTCTTGTCCTTTTGAAAGACAAATTAGATAGTGAGGGGGCTATCACCAAATCCCCCTAATTTATTTCACTTACAATTCACTCTGTTGAAAGTAAGCCCATAACCCTGTGTTTAATTTGATTTTAGTATAATTAGATTTGGAATTATTTGCAAATTTTTCATGCTCCTCCAATCACCACCCGCCACGTGTGCGTGGGGGTTGTGGGGGTGGTGATTGGAGGGGGTCTCTATCATTGTTGGTGTAATTAATATGTTAAACTACGTAAGGCCGTGTGGTATCTTGAGAGGTGGACATTTCAAACTCATGTTGGGATCAGATTTTCAGATCAAAAAAAAAAAAAAAGAAAAAAAAGAAAAAGAAAAAAGGAAAGGAAAGTAAACTTACAAAACGTAAATTGTAGATACAAAATCTGGTCAAAATTAGTGTTGGAAGCTATCTTTTTAATACAAAATTCGTCTCACTGCAACCAGTGGCAGAGCCAAGAAAATAAATTAGAGGGGGCACTTCTTAATTATAATATTGAAAATATTTACAAAAATATTTCACACAAATTTTTATGATTGACTTCGAGAAAGATAAAAAAATAAATAATAATAATCAGTGTGTTTGGTTTAAATTTTGAGAATTAAGTTTTTTGAAAATTAAGTTTTTTATTTTATATTTTATTTTATTTGTTTTTAGTGAATATTTTTAAATTTTTAAGCATTTTTTTCTGTACTTTTTTAAATGCATGATGTATCTAAAAAAAATAAAATATTTGTGAAAAAATATTTTTAAAAAAATATTTTTAAAAATTAATAAATACATAAAAATACGAAAAATGTACTGATTTTTTTATATTTTTGGTATTTACTGAATTTTTTAAAGATTTTTTCCCAAAAATTATACTTTTTCAATATATTTATGTTAGGTGTGTGTCTAAAAATTAAAAAAATTGCTTAAAATATTTAAAAAATTCAACAAAAATAAAAAAATACGAAAAACGAAAATATAGAATTTTTTGAAAAGTGTTTTTAGAAAACCCAAACCAAACAAAGTGAATATGCTATTTTTAATTAGTGTATCATTGATAACATTAAAAAAAATCATGGATATAAAGTTTTTAAATAAATTATATAATGATAAAGTAATTTTTTATACAAAATATGCATAAAAATTCAATATAATAGTCATACCACGTAATTATTGGCATGTGATATTACCAACCAATAATAAAGAAACACATGGATGATGAACCCTACATATTAAATATAACTAACAATTCAATAAATTTTATATTTTCATTGAGATTAATTATATTTGCATATATTGTGATAGAGATCACCATTATATTAAAATTTTCATAGATAATAATATCGTAGTCTCTTTATTTTCAAACAAAACAATCATTATTGTTTTTATAATTTTAAAAATATCATTGACATTTCACTCAAATAATATTTTTATAAATTTTTTTATATAAAAAATTTTCTTTATTTTTGTAAAAAATAAAAAAGTAAAAAAATAAAAAAATAAAAAAAAAAATCCAAAACTCAGGGGGGCCACGTGACCCCCCTGGCCCCTCCTTCCCTCTGCGCCTGACTGCAACGATCAATGGAAACATTTCGAATGTTTGCCTGGTGAACTAAACAAATGACTGTACTATTAGACACTCAGAATAATGATACTAAGAGAAAGACAATTGAATGAATGAATATGCCGGAAAATGGATGATTTTATAGACTTTCTCATACCTATTCGAAGCAATCGCGAAGCTAAAATCATATATGGTCATAGCGAAAAAACACACGGGCTTTGATTTTTTGAAAGTAATTAATTAATAATTTTATCCAATATATATATATACAGACTGCTCAACTTAACCTGACCCAGCTTAGATAGGAGTAGTAGCCCATTTGGTTAGATTCTCCCCCATCCACAAAATTTGAGTGCCCTTAAGGGCCTAACTCCAAGTTGAAATAAAGCCGACAAACTTTTCATCCACAAAATTTAGATGCCCAAGGGCCTAACCCCAAGTCAAAGGTTAAATAAAGTTAACAAACTTTCATAAAAAAAAATATATGTAGGACAAAAGGTAGCATTTTTCAATCAATATTCAAACAGTGATTTTGGAATTAATTTCTTGTTATGATTTTGAGCAAATTAAAGTTTGATATGCAACAGATGTGTGAAAGCCACTTTAATTTTTGTTCAAAATTGACCAAAAAATTATTTTTGCAGAACCATATTCTAACAGTTTTGTTGACTACAAATAGACTGATGTTTGGGTATATTTTGTTGGAACAATCTTCTGTGTATAATAAATAAATTGAAACTAAATCAAACAAATAAAATAAACAACGCACTGAATTTATTTTACCGAACCGAATGAATAATAAAAAGATCAAGTCGAGTGTGTGACACTCTATCCTTAAGATAGATTCGCCCTGCTACGGTGCTTATGGAAAAATGACGTCTATCTCCTAGGATACAATGATCTTCACAAATTGTAGTAGCACTCCAAACAATTTGTTCGGGGAACAAAACCTACGTTCTAAACTCTTTGAATTTTTTCCTAAAATAATGTGAAGAATAATTGATGCAAGAGAGCAAAATGAAGGCAACCAAAATGAATTTACAGTTTATTTTGCAGACTATTTTTCGGATCTAGAACACTACTAGAAAATGCTGGTATATATAGGCAAATTGCAGACCCGAACAAGTATTAATTTCAAACTGGAACAGATTCAATTCAAACCAACAGGTGCAACACTGTTTCAACAGATAACTACTGGAGTTTGAATCTGTTGGTAACTGCTGGATAGATTTAAATCTGTCTGGGTAGTTTTATAACTGCTGAACAGATTTGTCTGGGCAGTTTCAATCTGTCTGAAATTTGAAACTGTTGTGGAATTTGGAAGAGACACAAATTTTGGACAAAAATTTGAATTCAAATACAATTTGAAATTCAAATAATTTCCTGCAATCGAAATGAATTTTGTCTAAAAAATTAAAGTTAGAACCGACCCGACCTACACCCGCGCCAGGTCGGACAGCAGTGGCGCGCGCGAGGGCGTGTAATGGTTTGGGCTAAGGTTCCATTTGTCCATAACTCTTCCCTTCTACATACTTGGGGTGCCCCTTGGGGCCCAACCCAAGTGTTGTCACCTAGAACTTATATACACACATAAGTTCTCTTCAAGTTTCAATGTGGGACAACCCATTTCAAGGAAACCCACATTTAATTCATTAAATGTTCATTTCATGAACCCGAAAACGACGTCAACTTCCCATTCATTCACAAATGGTTTTGACGAACCGTCTTCACCGTGTGACTTGTCATGCTACAAGGAACACATTACCTCTTCGGACCCATCTCAAAAGACGTGTGGACCCCATTCAAACTTGGGCTCAAAGATAGCCCAAAATAAGCCTATAAAACCAAAATTTCCAACAATCCCTCACATGAATGGAATTTGACGGAGAAAAAATACAACAACATGATCTAATCACAGAGAGTATAGTAATTGGGAATGTTCTGCAAAGGATAAGTAGATTTTGGCTTTGAACCTTCCCTTGTGAGATACTATCAGATTTACTAGCTAACCAGTAAACATGATATCTTGAACTGTTCAGCTATTTGCGTAAACCAAGACAATAGAACTCACACAGTATATCACCAAACACAATTTAGTTCTCACTATTGTGTTCATTTTGGCCCTGAACAATCTGGTCTTTCATGAGTGCTCTAGAGAATTGTAGCCCTTCACAAATCTCATAGAACTGGCCTAGTTCATACTCACATAGGTGATTCTTGTGAAGAGTATTCTGCTATACTCCACTAGGTTTACCTAGATATAAGAATCATTAAAAGTATTACTTAACCTAAAAATGCTACAGACATCACTATTTCATCATAGAAATGGGTAGGAGTTGGACTCTCCAGTGATCCTTCTGAGTCATACACAACTTAGTTGTCCCTTTGAACCTAGATCTTGGGATTTCCAATCAACTAGGTTGGGTTGCCGTTGTGGTAACTCTTATTTAATAGGCTTAAGTCCCATTCCCCTCGATGAATTCTCAACTATCTCTCTTGCTAACCCTTTGGTTAGTGGATCCGCTATGTTGTCTTTAGACTCCACATATTCAATGAAACTAATTCCATTAGAGAGTAGTTGTTTTACGGTGTTATATCGATGACAAATGTGTTGTGACTTACCGTTATACATATGACTCTGTGCTCTACTTATTGTTGATTGACTATCATAATGTATGCAAATAGCTGGCACTGGTTTTGGTCACATTGGAATATCTTCAAGGAAGTAGCGAAGCCGTTCTGCTTCTTCCCCAGCTTTATCTAAAGCTATGAATTCTGATTCCATAGTAGAGCTAGCAATGCAAGTTTGTTTGGAAGATTTCCAAGATACAGCCGCACCACCAAGAGTAAAGACATACCCACTGGTGGACTTTGAGTCTCTAGTATCCGATATCCAATTTGTATCACAGTATCCTTCAAGTATTGCTGGATATCTAGTATAATTGAGCCCAATGTTACGAGTAAATCTGAGGTATCTTAGAACCCTTATAATTGCTTTCCAGTGTTGTACTCCTGGATTACTTGTATATCTACTTAATTTACTTACTGCATAAGCTATATCCGGGCGAGTGCAGTTCATCAAGTACATTAAGCTTCCAATAATTTGGCATACTCTAATTGAGAAATACTTTCCTGTACATTCTTAGAAAGAAACAAATTAACATCCACAAGTGTTCTAGCAAGATGATTATCATCTTTGCTGAATTTGTCATGTATTTTCTCAATGTAATGAGATTATGACAAAGCATATCCTTCTAATGTTTTGGTAATTTTCATACCAAGAATTACATCAGCAATGCCCATGTCCTTCATGTCAAAATGTTTATTTAACATTTTCTTGGTAGTTTCAATCATGTCATTATTACTACCTATGATGACCATATCATCCACATAAAGACATACTATAATATAACTTTTGTCTGTGTTTTTAATATAAACACATTTGTCACACTTATTAATTTTAAATCCATTTGACATCATTGCCTTGTCAAACTTCTCATGCCATTGTTTTGGCGCTTGTTTTAAACCATATAATGATTTAACCAATTTACACACTTTCTTTTCTTTTCTTGGAACAGAAAATCCTTCTGGTTGTTCCATGTAAATTCTTCATTTAACTCACCATTTAAGAAAGTGATTTTCACATCCATTTGATGAATTTCTAGATTGTACAAAGATGCAATAGCAATTAACATTCTAATGGATGTTGTTCTAGTAACCGGTGAGTATGTGTCAAAGTAATCAAGACCTTCTTTTTGTCTAAAACCTTTGACCATAATTCTTTCCTTGTATTTGTCAATTGATCTATCCGCTTTCTTTTTTCTTTTGAAAATCCACTTGTACCCAAGAGGTTTACAACCTGGTGGTAAGTCCACTAATTCCCAAATGTGATTTTGCAAGATGGATTCAATTTCACTGTTTACAGCTTCTTTTTATAAAGGAGCCTCAGGACTAAACATAACTTCTTTAAAAGTTAAAGACTCATTTTCTAACAAAAAAGTTAGAAAATCTGGATCAAAAGATTTTGAGGTTCTAGCACGTTTACTACGCCTAAGTTCCTCTTTCTCATTTTGATCTATCTCTTGCTCTTGTTCTTGATCACGTTCTTGATCCTGACTAGTAATAGCATCATGAGATCTTTTGTTAATACTTGTCTCTTGTCCAGTCTTGTTTGGAAACACATGTTCAAAGAAAGAAGCATTTCGAGATTCAATAATAGTATTTACATGCATTTCGGAATGTTCTGATTTATAAATCAAAAACCGATATGCACTACTATTCTTGGAATAACCAATGAAAATGCAATCAGCAGTTTTAGGACCTATTTTAATCTTTTTAGGACTAGGAATAGCTACTTTAGCCAAACACTCCCACACTTTTAAGTATTTGTAGGATGATACTCTCCCATGCCACATTTCATAAAGCGTTTGATTCACTTTCTTTCGGGGTACTTTATTTAAAATATAATTAGCAGAAAGTATTACTTCCCCTCACAAGTTCTGAGGTAATCCAGAACTTATTAACATGGCATTCATCATTTCTTTTAAAGTCCTATTTTTCTTTTCAGCAATTCTATTTTGCCGAGGTGAGTAAGGAGCGGTGGTTTGATAAATTATTCCATGTTCTTTACAAAATTCACCAAAAGGTGATTTATATTCGCCACATCTATCACTTCTAAGTTTCTTAATCTTCTAACCAAGTTGATTTTCAACTTCATTCTTATATTGAATGAAAGTTTCCAAAGCTTCATCCTTGGTTCAAATTAAATAAACATAACTATATCTATGTAATAACCTTGACCCATAATTAACGCTAAATCATGATTAAGTAAGCCAAACAAAGTAATTAAAAAGAAATCCTAAGTTAACTATATGTGCATTGCATCATTTTATGTTTATATCTGTTTAGCGTAGAAAGATCTGTTCATGTTTATGCTTTGGTTTGCAAATTGAAGGCCTTATCGGCATCTGATTCAAAAATTGATTTGATTTATGTGTTATTTGAAATATTTAGAACCTTATGGTAGGTTCAATTAAAATTCGATTCGGAACGATTAAATAAGATTAATTTAGTCCCACTTAGTTGTCTTTGACTTAAGCTAATTAAACTTCATAATTTATGGAACCCCACTCATCTCTTCTCACCCACTTGAATTCATATTGAGCCTATTCAATGGGAAAACATGAGAGAGGGAAAGTAGGGAGAATTTGAGCTCAACAAACAAGGAATTGTTGAGATGAGAAGAAAAAACCTTGGAAATTCGATCATCTAGCAAGAATTTGACACCTAGGACCCAATTGAACATTTAAGGTAAGAAGCCAAGTCTCTAGTCTTGAGATTGAGTTATTCATTTATAAATTCAAGTGAATTGAGCTATAAGATGTAAGAATTAAGCTTAAGATGTAGGAAGGAAGATTAATCCATGCATGCATGTTCATTTCCTCATAAAATTGAGCATGGTTTCAAAGAAATCTTTTATGCATGTGTTCATTTCAATCACATTTTGAGAACTCATCATGTTTTCTAACAATTTGTCTAAATTGATCATGTTTTGGGGGTGATTGAGTTCAAGGAAATGCATGCATGTCATGTTTTAGAAAATTCATGAAGTTTAAGTTGGCTTTGTGACCAGTTGGCATGTCATTGGGCCATGATTTCTTGAAATGATCTTTGATTCATGTTGTTTTAAGGTTTTTCATGTATTTTCTCAAGTTTTGGCCTAGAAAAATCAAGTGTGATGCTTTAAAGGTTGAGTTCGAGCTTGAAGATCAAATCTGGAAATTCCAGAATTTGCAGACACGCTCGAGCATAGGACTTCACGCTAGAGCGAGCACTCTGAGTGTGTGCACTTCCGCTCAAGCGACTTGATTCTCACTCGAGCATGGAATGTATATACCCAGAAGTTTGCATACCTTGCAGCATGCTTGAGCGACAGAAGTCACGCTCGAGCGAGGGGCTGAGTCTCACGCTCGAACGGGGATCGAGCGTCCGTCGAGCGTGAAATGCAAGCAACCAGTACTTTTCAAGGTTTACAGTCTGCTCGAGCGAGGAAAGTCGCGCTCGAGCGAAGCCTCATTGTCTGCATGCTCGTTCGAGCGAGGGAATCTACGCTCGAGCGTGAACCCCATTTTCAGCAAGTTTTGGAAAATGCTTTCAGGTGCATTTTTGCATCCTCATTCCATCTTGGGCATTCCTAGGCCATGTTTAAGATTCTATAATGAGAATAAAGGCTAGAAACACACTTAGGACAAGAACATGTGTTATGTGCAATTCAAGCGTGTGTTTCAATATATGTCACTGTCATGTTATGTAGGTCACGCGCCTCAGGATAAGTGAGTTGCCTACTCCCTTGGAGCCATCTGTTGACTGTGAGTAATAACTCTGTAAAGTTATGTTTAATTACAAGTATTTTCTGATTGATATGATACGATCTATTTTCTGAAATGCTATTTTATGAATTATGAATGAATGTCTATTTTTCTGAAATGTATTTGTGGCATTCTTAGTTCACGTGGCCCTCGCCCGGGGGTAACAATACCATGGCCAATATGCGCATGGCCCTTGCCCAGGGGTAACAATACCGAGGCCTATATTCACGTGGCCCTTGCCTGGGAATAACAATACCGAGGCCTATATTTACGTGGCCCTTGCCCGGGGATAACAATACCGAGACCTATATTCACGTTGCCCTTGCCCGAGGGTAACAATACTAAGGCCTATATTCACATGGCCCTTGCCTGGGAGTAACAATATCATGGCTACTTGTGCGCAAGATATAGACCTTTATGGTCGTCGGTACCGACTATACATGTGGGTCTCAGGACCAAGTTGATATGATAACTAATGCGTGTACTATGTATGATCTTATGCAAAATCTCTATACGAATATGAACATGTATCTGAATCTGTTTCTGATCTGAGATCTGAATATGCATAAGACTCTGTTTCTGATAAGAATATGTTTCTGATATACGCTCTGATTTTGAACTCTGAGGTGGACATCATTCATTAAAACCCTTTACCTTGTTATTATTCACTGGGCTCTAGCTCACTGTATTATTTATGTATGTAGGTGAACAAGCATGTGACCAGGCCTGAGATGCTGCCTGGCGAGGTTTGGTGTCAACTAGCCATTATGCCTCGAGCGGGGATCGAGCGTCCGTCGAGTGTGAAATGCAAGCAACTAGTACTTTTGAAGGTTTGCAGTCCGCTCGAGCGATGAAAGTCGCGCTCGATCGAAGCCTCATTGTCTGCATGCCCGTTCGAGCGAGGGAATCTACGCTCGATCGTGAACCCCATTTTCAGCAAATTTTGGAAAATGCTTTCAGGTGCATTTTTGCATCCTCATTCCATCCTGGGCATTCCTAGGCCATGTTTAAGATTCTATAATGAGGATAAAGGCTAGAAACACACTTAGGACAAGAACATGTGTTATGTGCAATTCGAGCGTGTGTTTCAATATATGTCACTGTCATGTTATGTAGGTCACGCGCCTCAGGATAAGTGAGTTGCCTACTCCACTTGTTTACTTGGAGCCATCTGTTGACTGTGAGTAATAACTCTGTAAAGTTATGTTTAATTACAAGTATTTTCTGATTGATATGATACGATCTGTTTTCTGAAATGCTATTTTATGAATTATAAATGAATGTCCATTTTTCTAAAATGCATTTGTGGCATTCTTAGGTCACGTGGCCCTCGCCCGAGGGTAACAATACCGTGACCAATATGCATGTGGCCCTTGCCCAGGGGTAACAATACTGTGGCTTATATTCACGTGCCATTGCCCGGGGGTAACAATACCGAGGCCTATATTCACGTGGCCCTTACCCGGGGATAACAATACCTAGGCCTATATTCACGTGGCCCTTGCCTGGGGGTAACAATACCGAGACCTATATTCACATGGCCCTTGCCTGGGGTTAACAATACCATGGCTACTTGCGCACAAGATATGAACCTTTATGATCGTCGGTACCGACTATACATGTGGGTCTCAGGACCAAGTTAATATGATAGCTAATGGGTGTACTATGTATGATCTTATGCAAAATCTATATACGAATATGAACATGTATCTGAATCTGTTTCTGATCTGAGATCTGAATATGCATAAGACTCTGTTTTTGATAAGAATATGTTTCTGATATACGCTCTAATTTTGAACTCTGAGGTGGACATCATTCATTAAAACCCTTTACCTTGTTATTATTCACTGGGCTCTAGCTCACTGTATTATTTATGTATGCAGGTGAGCAAGCATGTGACCAGGCCTGAGATGCTGTCTGGCGAGGTTTGGTGTCAGCTAGCCATTACGCCTCCCATTGAGGTTCCCTTTTGAGATCTACTCAAGTTTTGTGTCCTTGGGACTTTTGTACTTTTAAATGTGTATGACTGGTCTGAACACGTTGGAAATCTTGTGTAAGTGGCTTGGGTGATATGAGGCTACTGTATATTCGACGCCACATCTGTATGTATATATGTATGTATATGAAAGTTTAAATTTCTTATCCCATGTATGTCTGCACAGCTCAATGGACTATACATATTTTGTATGTTGCTTCCGCAGCCCCTTGTTATCTGCTATTATGTCATGAGGCCTTTGGTAATCCGAGGATTACTGGCCGGTTACGACGCTAAACCTATGGGGGCGGGTTTGGGTCGTGACAGAGTGGTATTAGAACACGTGTTCTACCGCACACACAAGTCCATATGAGCTTAGGACGTCCAAGTAAGAAGTAGAGGCATTTCATCTGCATGTGTAGGTGTGTATGTTTGAAAAAGGGAAACATAAATCCGATTATGATCATGTGATATGAGATCAAACAATCTGAATAAAGTAACAATGACTATTTGCCTATGTTTATAATGTTCTGTTTACCTATAGCAAATGGACAATGCAAGAAGTGATGATACAACAGGCTCCTCGGAGGCCTGGATGAACATAATGGAACAAATGCTTATAGCTCTAACTGAGGTAGTAATGCAGCAACAGAGACAACAACTTTTACCTCCCTCACCCCCACCGGTACTAGTGGAATCGGGCAATGGTGACATAATCAATCTGACTTAAAAGTTTATGAAAATGAAACCGCCAACCTTTCTTGGCGGAATTGAACCGTTAAAGGCTGAAACATGGTTGTTGGAGATGGAGAAACTGTTTGAAGTATTCCCCTGTTCTGAGATTCAGAAAGTCTTATTGGCTACTTACACTTTGAAGGACGAAGCTCATAGATGGTGGTTGCTAGTTCGGAATGGCAATGAGAACATGACATGGGTTCAATTCAATATGATTTTCTATGATAAGTATTTTCCCCAGTGCTTCCGAGACTGGAAGGTTTCAGAATTTCAGGAACTCAAACAAGGCAGAATGTCTGTAGCTGAGTACGAGGCTAAATTTACCGAGTTTGCTAGGTTTGCCCCTCATATGGTGGACACAGATTACTGGATCAGGTGGGAGTTCTTAACCTGCCCACGTATGTGAATGTATTGGACAGGGCATTAATGACAGAGGATATATTGGCAGCGAAGAAACAAACTTTTGTCCCGCGA
Organism: Camellia granthamiana; assembly: GCA_036172215.1. NCBI lineage: Eukaryota > Viridiplantae > Streptophyta > Magnoliopsida > Ericales > Theaceae > Camellia > Camellia granthamiana. The sequence goes on from JAXFYN010000086.1 coordinate 837,348, forward strand.
ACTAAGTGGAAGGGAAAGAGGGCCGGATTTAATTTCAAGAAGGGCCGATCATTTTCGAAGAAGCAAAATACAGGATCTTTCGGTAGCTCTAGTCAAAGTAGTGGATCTACTCCAAACTGCCCTAACTGCGGAAGGAAACATAAAGGTGCATGTTACCAAGCATTAGGTGCGTGTTTTCGTTGTGGCAAGACTGGCCATATGGTTAGGGATTGCCCGATGAGATCTGTTACCCAAAAGACAACCTAAGAGGGTGGGTGAATTAGGTTTTTACAATTGAAAATTAATAATACCCTAATAAAAATTATGACTAGCACAATAGATAAATATAGTTAATGAAATAAAAATAATTAAAACAAGTGTTTTAACAACTATGTCAGTTAATGATTTTAGTACAGTGAAAATGTGAAATATAGTTACAGCAATTTAAATAAAATAAAGAAATAAGGGAGAGAGAGGCAAAGAAATTTATAGAGGTTCGGCTTTAACTTGGCCTACGTCCACTCCTCAAGCTTCACTTGAAATTTTCCACTATCTTCTAGTTTCACAGGGGTGCTAGCAACCTCTTTACAAATGGAGCAATCCTCTACGGATTTTACACAAACTTCACAAGCCCAAACCCTTGCAAATCTTAGGTGATTCACAATCACTCTCACAATTTCAAGAACACAGTGTTGCAACACTTTTACAAGATGAAATGGTATTTTTGCTTTTAAAGAAAGCTTACAATAAAATATCTCTCAAAGATAGATATATAAAATGAAGTTTTGATTTTTCTGTAAATCTCACACAGGAAAGATGGCTTAAAGCTATAAGGCTCAGTGTATAATTTCTGAGAAAAGATGTGAGTGATTATAGATCAAAGAATATTTTCAAGTTTTTTTGTGTCACTTGTTTACATTAGAGCTTTGGTATATTTAATGAAAATTATAGCCGTTTATAGTTGTTGTATTCATTTGAATTTATAGCCGTTGTAGTCATTTGAATTTATAGTCGTTTATAGCCGTTGTACTTCCATTATTACCAATTTGAATATCTTCTACTTCATCATTACAAATTTGAATATCTTCCACTTGAACTTTTTGAACCTTTTGGCCTTTTGAACCTTTATAGCCGTTTATAACCGTTGTACTTCCATTATTACAAATTTGAATATCTTCCACTTGAACCTTTTGGCCTGCTGCTGTGCTAGGCTGTTTGAACCTTTGTTTTGGACTGTTTGAACTCCTGATTTAATCAAATATTAAATACATTCTAACAACATTTAGGATAAAGGTTTAGGTGAGAAATAATGGGAAAAAATAAATTTTGATTCTATTTTTCTCTTTCAAATAAATCATCAAAATAAATTTTGATTCTATTTTTCTCTTTCAAATAAATCATCAAAATAAATAAGTCTAACAATCTTCCTCTTTTTGATGATGGCACACAATGATATTTTGATTTGATTTGGGAGTAAGAAAAGCTCCCCCTCAAGTCATGCTACCTGAATTCATTTCTAAATACATAGGTTAGCACATGTGTAATAAACAAGCTTTAATTAGAGACATGATATGAGACTAAGATAACATCAGATTAGTTTGAAAATAATACCATAATTTGAAAATAATATCATAATACATAACATCATAACATCGTAAGTTTTTTCCCCCTGTGACATTATCAAAAGGAAATCATGGGTTAGAATTTGGAGGAGGAGGAGGAAAATGATAGTGATAAATGACATAAAAAAAAAAGATAATCAAAACAGATATATACATTTATATATGATTTGCCCGCGTCTATTTTTTGTTCGTCGAAAATCGCGTTGGACATGCGTCATCACTTTTGCGTCAGCCAACCGACAAAAGCGAGATGGGTCAATCAGTCAATCAGTTGCCTCGACTCTCTCTCCCTCTTGTCGTCTTCTCCTCCGTCTTCTTCTTAATCACACACTCTTCCATTTTCTTCTTCACCATTCTCTCCTATCTCTTCTTCACCATTCTCTTCTGTTTCTTCTTCCTCATCGAGAGACAAAGCAACTGAACGGAGGAGGCCAAACCTCAATCTGTTCGCTTCTATTTCTCTACAACTCATTTCTTTGACACCTCTCACCTCTAATCCGTGGCCTCCTCATCTCGTCCCCTCACTTTGTTTCCAGACTTGAACGATCCCATAAGCACTGCTGGACCGAGTGCCACTACTCCTACTCTTCCTGTCATTCCTCTGCCTAACCTTCCTATGATGTCGATTGAGCAAATCATGGCAGCTCAATCAGACATTGAAGCTAATCATTTCACACTGACGTCCTGTATGGAGACGGTGACTGTAGTCACAAAATTGGCTCACCGATTGCAGAACAGGACGAGCGAGCTCCATCAGGTCAACGCCCAACTCTCTCTGCTTCAGTGCTTGTACAAGGATGCGCGAGCAGAAATAGGCGCACTGAAGGCCGAAAATAAAGAGCTTAAACGGAAGACCATCTCCATGGCCCGATTTGGAGCAACGTCGTTCTTGGCCTTTGATAGTCAGCGGGGAGTTATCGCTCTCGACGAAAGCACGGGTGCAGGGGCGTCAAGAGTCGCCCAAGGTGATAAAAAGAAGAAGAAAATGATGGAAGAGGTGAGAAAGTAAGATCGGCGTATGGCCGGAAAAAAATGAAGGTTTTTTTTTTTTTTTTAATGTTTATTTTGATCGGCGTGTGGTCGTAAAAAAAATGAAAGGTGTTTTTTTTTTTATGTAAATATTTGTATTTTGATTTGTTGTTGTGTTTATGTTTAAGTATTGAAAAATGAAATTAAAAAGCAGAAAAAAAAAAAGAAAATTAAGTCCAAACAAAAAATAATAATGAGAAAAAAAGATTAAAATAAAAGAAATTAAGCCTAATAGCAAAATAAAAAAATAAAATAAATTTAAATAAAAAAATATCAGCAGAAATTAAACTTAATGGAACGTTGGTGTTGCTGAAATGGTAATGCAAAAAAAATATCATGAGGGTTTTAAAAAAAATCAATGTATGCAAAGTTGATTTTACCTCAAGATGCAGAACCCAAAAAAAATTACACAGTTGAGAATAGCAAACTGTTAAGGAGAATAAATGTATGAAGGATTTGAGAGCATTCAACTGATATAAAATGTTTCCACATCAATGTAGCAATACACATATATCATTTTAACAAAAATTCAAGTTTCACAGTCATAACAAAACTTTTTAAGTAGAAATCGACATTCAAAGCTCGCCACAAATAAAATTGAAGCGATCCTTGCTTAGGGGTTTTGTGAAAATATCCGCCAATTGCTTGTTGGTGTTTACAAATTCAAGTACAATATCCTATTTTTGAACATGATCTCTTAAAAAATGATGTCGAATTTCAATATGTTTTGTTTGTGAGTGTTAAACTGGATTTTTGCTTAAATTGATGGCACTAGTATTATCACATTTAATAGGGATATGATCATAATGCAAATCAAAGTCCTCCAATTGTTGTTTCATCCAAAGTATTTGGGCACAACAACTTCCGTAAGCTATATATTCAATTTCGGCCGTTGATAAAGCAACAAAATTTTGCTTTTTGCTAAACCAAGATACTAATGAGTTATCAAGAAAGTGACAAGTGCCACTGGTGCTTTTTCTATCAAGTTTGCATCCGACAAAGTCGGCATCCGAGTAACTAATTAAATCAAATGCAACACCTCTAGGATAAAACAGTCGCAAATTTTAAGTGCTAATAAGATATCTAAAAATTCTTTTAACAACACTGAGATGTGATTCCTTATGATTTGATTGATATCTAGCACACATACAAACACTAAACATAATATCGAGTCTACTTGTAGTTAAATAAAGAAGTGAGCCGATCATACCTCGATATTTTGTTTGATTAATGGACTTACCTTTTTCATCCTTGCTTAGCTTAATGGATGTGCTCATAGGTGTTCCAGCTATTTTTGAGTCATACATATCAAACTTTTTGAGTAATTTTTTTGTGTACTTAGCTTGGTTGATAAAAATTCCTTCCTTACATTGTTTGATTTGAAGTCCAAGGAAATAATTTAGCTCCCACATCATGCTCATCTCAAAACAATTCAAATTTCTCATTTTCAAGTTCTTTACCGTGGTCGGTTCGAATATTAGTAATAAGAAAGCTTTTTTCATTTTGAATTCTACGACAGAGTTTTGTGAAAGAAGAAAATGTTTCATCTTTGTGTGCTAAAAACATAACCCATGTAAATATTGAATAATCATTAACAATAATAAGACAATAACGTTTACCACCTAGACTAGATGTCTTTGAGGGACCAAATAAATCCATATGCAATAGTTGTAAAGATCTAGTTGTGGAAATATGAGATTTTAATTTAAATGATATTTTAGTTTGTTTTCCTTGTTTGACAAACACTACAAATATGATCTTTTTTAAATTTAATTTTTGGAAGTCCAATGACCAAACCCTTTCTCAAAAGTTTAGCAATTAAATCCATATGAGCATGACCAAGTCTTCTATGCCATAACCAACTATTTTCATTATTAACATATAAACAATTAACATCACTAGCATAGAGATCATCAAGATGAAAAACATAAATATTATCATGGCGATTACCAACGAATAAAGTTTTATGATCATTTGTGCTTTCGATGGTGCAATGTGATTTATCAAAAATAATTCGATTACCTTTATCACATAATTGACTAATACTAAGTAGGTTATGTTTAAGTCCATCAACAAGTAAAACATTTTCAATAGAAGGGTTAGGAGAAATACCGATACTACCAATATCGATGATTTTTCCTTTCTTGTTATCTCCAAAAGTAACAAATCCTCCATCTTTCGATGATAGTTTAGTGAAGAATGATTTATCTCCGGTCATGTGTTTGGAACATCCACTATCAAGGTACAACTTCTATTCTTTAGCTTTGGACTTAAAGCAAACCTACAAGATGACAATAAAGTGTTGGTTTTTTATACCCATAGTTTCTTGGGTCCTTCTTGGTTAGTTTTGTTAGATCCCTTAATAATTCAAATCTTTTTAATTCTCATGTTCATATTCTTTTTGAATGGACAATAAGATATATAATGGCCTTTCTTTCTACAATAATGACAAGTAATATGAGGGTGTGTCATGAGAGGTGCCTTTTCAAAAATTGCATTGAGATTCTTTTGTTTCTTAATAGGGTTATATCCAATACCCGCTTTATCAAAAACACATCTTTCATTTCCAAGAAGCATGCTGAGATTATCTCTACCTTTTACAAAATTTTCAAGTGTTTTTGTTAAATCATCAACATTGTTTTTTAAAGTAGTTTTCTCACTAGAGATAGTATCAAAATCATTTTTCAAAATAATTTTTTCTTTCTTTAATTCTTCTACATTAATAAATAAAGATGCAACAGATTTCTTCAACACATTATTTTTAGCACAAACTTTTCTAAATTCATTTGATAGTTCATGGAATGCACTTTCAAGTTCTTCATAAAGAGTAGTTACCTTATCTTGAGTAGAGTCTTCATCTTCAAGAGCCATGAGACATAAGTTGGCTACTTCATTTTCAATTTTATCACTTGAGCTTTCATTTTCACTTTCTCCCTAAACTGCTACCATGGCCTTTTTGTTTCTTTTGTAGTCTTTTTCGTGATTCTTCAATTTTGGACAATCCATCTTCATATGTCCAGGATTTTTGCACTCATAGCAAATAATAGGCTCTTTCTTGTTATCTTTGTTGTATTCTTTCTTGAAAGGTTTTTTTCCTCCATAATTGTTTTTCTTGAAGTGCTTTTTGAGATTTCTACTAAACATGGCATAGCTTTCATCCTCACTGGAGTTTTCATGTTCTTCTTCATTTGATGAGGTTTTGAATGCAATTCCACTTTTCTTTTTGTTTTGAAATCCTCATGTCCTTTCATGGTGATCTCATGAGTTATAAGGGAACCCATAAGCTCATCCAATCCAAGTGTGGAGAGATCTTTGACTTCTATAATGGCGGTGACCTTTGCTTCCCAATACTTTGGTAAACACCTAAGAATTTTTCTTACCAACTCACTGTCAGTATAAGTTTTGCTAAGAGATTTCAAAGAGTTTACAATTTCAGTAAATCTAGTAAACATACTTGAAATAGATTTATCAGAGTTCATTTTAAACAATTCATAACTATGAACAAGCATATCAATACGAGATTCTTTTACTTGATTTGTACCTTCATAAGTTACTTCAAGTTTGTCCCAAATTTCTTTTGCCGAATCACAACTTGAAATTCTATTATACTCTTTAGAGTCTAATCCACAAATAATGGTGAGTTTGGCTTTAGCATTGGCTTGCAATAATTTGTGATCCCTCTCATCACATTCATCTTCAGTTTTAGGTACACTAATATTGTCTACTAATTTGGTAGAAATTTTTGGACCTTTGGTGATAATAATCCACATAGCATAATCAGTGGCTTGTAGGTATAGGGTCATTTTATTTTTCCAATGACTATAGTTGTTTCCGTCAAATAATGGTGGCCTATTGGTGGCTTGTCCTTTAGTAGTGCTAGTGCTAGTGCTAGCTAAGGTTGCCATGGATCAAAACTCTCAGATGGTTAAATCTAAAGTAAGAGTCTAGGCTCTGATACCAATTATTACCCAAAAGACAACCTAAGAGGGGGGATGAATTAGGTTTTTACAATTAAAAATTAATAATACCATAATAAAAATTATGATTAGCACAATAGATAAATATAGTTAATGAAATAAAAATAATTAAAACAAGTGTTTTAACAACTATGTCAGTTAATGATTTTAGCACAGTGAAAATGTGAAATATAGCTACAACAATTTAAATAAAATAAAGAGATAAGGGAGAGAGGCAAACAAATTTATATTGGTTCGACTTTAACTCGGCCTACGTCCACTCCTCAAGCTTCACTTGAGATTTTTCACTATCTTCTAGCTTCACAGGGGTGCTAGCAACCTCTTTACAAATAGAGCAATCCTCCACGGATTTTACACATACTTCAGAAGCCCAAACTCTTGCAAATCTTAGGTGATTCACAATCACTCTCACAATTTCAAGAACACAGTGTTTGTAACACTTTTATAAGATGAAATGATATTTTTGCTTTCAAAGAAAGCTTACAATAAATATCTCTCAAAGATAGAAATATAAAATAAAGTTTTGATTTTTCTATAAATCTCACACAGGAAAGATGGGCTTAAAGCTATAGGGCTCAGTGTATAATTTCTGAGAAAAGATGTGAGTGATTATAGATCAAAGAATATTTTCAGGTTTTTTGTGTCACTTGTTTACATTAGAGCTTTGGTATATTTAATGAAAATTATAGTCGTTTATAGCCGTTGTATTCATTTGAATTTATAGCCGTTTATAGCCGTTGTAGTCATTTGAATTTATAACCATTTATAACCGTTGTACTTCCATCATTACCAATTTGAATATCTTCCACTCCATCATTACAAATTTGAATATCTTCCACTTGAACCTTTTGAACCTTTGGCCTTTTGAACCTTTATAGCCGTTTACAGCTGTTGTACTTCAATTATTACTAATTTGAATATCTTCTACTTAAACCTTTTGAACCTTTTGGCTTGCTACTGTGCTAGGCTGTTTGAACCTTTGTTTTGGGCTATTTGAACTCTTGATTTAATCAAATATTAAATACATTTTAATAACATTTAGGATAAAAGTTTAGGTGAGAAATAATAGGACAAAATAAATTTTGATTTTATTTTTCTCTTTCAAATAAATCATCAAAATAAATTTTGATTCTATTTTTCTCTTTCAAATAAATCATCAAATAAATAAGTCTAACAAGATCCAATGAGGTTAGCTATCCTATGGCAGGTACAGCCGGGTCTGTTTCTGCAACAAGATCAAATGCAAGAACCAATGCTGGGGTAACACTAACAATGAAACGTTGAGGCAAGGGAGAGTGTTCGCACTAGTGCCCAGAGATGTACAGAACACCGAGTCTATGGTGTCAGGTATAATTTCCATTTGTGCCCAGAATACATATGTCTTGATAGATTCTGGTTCTACACACTCATTTGTGTTGCATGCTTTCTCTCAGAAATTAACTAGACCACTAGAACTTATGCCATGTATGTTATCTGTATCTGCACCTTTTAGGGAGTCTATGATATGTGCTTATATTTATTTGGCATGTGATGTTTCGATTGGTGATATGACATTATACGTTGATTTGCTGCCTTTGAACATTGATCATTTTGATTGTATTCTGGGCATGGATTGGCTGACTAAATGTTGTGCTACTATTGATTGTGTGAACAAAACTGTCATGTTTAAACCACCTAGTATGCCTGAGTTTACTTTCATTGGGAATGGGGTAGTTCCTCCACCATACTTGATTTCCTGCATGAAAGCCAAGAAATTGTTAAGAAAGAGGTGTCAAGGCTACTTGTGTTGTGCATTGACTGAATCCTTAGATAGTACCAGTGTAGAAGCCATTCCTGTGGTTAGTGACTTTCCCGATGTGTTTCGTAATGAACTGCCTGGGGATTTAATTGACAGAGAAATCGAGTTTTCAATTGACATAGTAGTTGGAACACAACCTATTTCTAAAACCCTGTATAGGATGTCAACATTTGGACTGAAAGAGTTAAAAGTCCAACTTCAAGAACTATTAGACAAGAAGTTTATCCGCCCGAGCACTTCACCATGGGGTGCCCCAGTGTTATTTGTCAAAAAGAAAGACGGGTCTTTGAGGCTATGTATTGACTACCGTGAGTTGAACAAAGTAACCGTTAAGAACAAGTACCCACTACCCCGAATTGATGACCTGTTTGATCAGCTTTAGGGAGCCCAAGTGTTTTCCAAAATTGACCTTAGATCTGGGTATCACCAATTAAAGGCTAAGGTAGAGGATATAGAGAAAACTGTATTCAGAACTAGATACGGTCACTATGAATTTTTGGTAATGTCGTTTGGAGTGACTAATGCACCTGCTGCCTTTATGGACCTTATGAATAGAGTGTTTAAGCCATACCTGGATGAATTTGTTGTTGTATTTATTGATGATATCTTGATTTACTCCAAAGACATAGAAGATCATGAGAATCATTTGAGAACCGTGTTGCAGACTCTGAGAGAAAAGAAGCTATACGCAAAGTTGTCCAAATGTGAATTCTGGCTTGACAGTGTAGCATTTCTGGGACATGTGATAAACAAGAATGGTGTATCAGTAGACCCATAGAAAATTGAAGCTATTGTCGACTGGCCAAGACCAACCAATATGATAGAAGTTAGAAGTTTTCTGGGTCTTGCTGGTTATTACAGAAGATTTGTGAAAGATTTCTCGAAACTTGCTATGCCATTGACGCAGTTGACACAGAAAAATGTGCCATTTGATTGGGACGATCAGCGTGAAATAGCTTTTTAAGAGTTGAAAACTAGATTAGTGACTGCACCAATTTTAACTCTACCAAATGGTATTGATGGGTTCTAGATTTACAATGATACGTCGTATAAAGGGTTGGGTTGTGTACTAATGCAGAATGGAAATGTAATTGCTTATGCCTCTCGGTAACTCCGTCCGCATAAAAAAAATTACCCAACTCATGACCTTGAATTGGCAGCGGTCGTCTTTGCTTTAAAGACTTGGTGACATTATCTATATGGTGTGACTTGTGAAGTATATATTGACCATAAAAGCCTCAAATATTTCTTCACTCAGAAAGAATTGAACATGAGACAGAGGAGATGGTTGGAATTGATAAAGGACTATGATTTACAGATTTTGATACGTGATATGGCTTGGAAAAGAATGAGATTGAGATTGTGATACGTGAGCATGGTGGAATTTTAATTGCCATTTCCGCTCACCTGCAATCATTAAAGAAATCAAATAGAAACAACTTGAAGATGAGTACTTGAAAAAGATTGTGAAAGAATTTGATTCAAAACCGAAGCCAGGGTTTGTGTTCGAGAATAATGTGTTGAAATTTCAAAATAGACTTTACGTACCAGACTCTTTTGATTTGAGAAAGCGTGTTATGTCCGAGGCTCACAGCACCAAATTTGCCATGCATCCGAGAAACACAAAGATGTATCATGATTTGAAACAGAACTTCTGGTGGCCTGGAATGAAAAAGTGCATTGCAGATTTCGTGGCTAGATGTTTACATTGCCAACAAGTTAAAGCCGAACATCAACGATCCACTAGTTTGTTACAGCCGCTTCCAATACCGGAATGGAAATGGGAGTACATTACCATGGACTTTATTGTGGGGTTACCTTGCTCTTTCCGAGGTATGGATTCTATCTAGGTTATAGTTGATCGTTTGACTAAATCTGCCCATTTTCTGCCTGTCAAAACTATTTATAATGTGGATAAGTTAGCTAACATGTATGTGAATGAAATTGTGGGATTGCATGGTGTACCAGTATCTATTGTATCTAACAGAGATTCAAAGTTCACATCAAGATTCTGACAAAGTTTGCAACAGGCTTTGGGGACAGAACTGAGGTTGAGTAGTGCTTATCATCCACAGACAGATGGTCAAACTAAACGAACCAATCAAAACTTGGAAGATATGCTCAGAATGTGTGTGATGGATTCCCAAGGAAATTGGGAGACCTATTTGCCTTTGGCTAAGTTTGTGTATAACAATAGTTACCATTCAAGCGTTGGAATGGCTCTTTATGAAGCTTTGTATGGAAGAAAATGCCGATCCCCGATATGTTGGGCCGAGGTAGGCGACAGACCATTGTTGGGACCGGAACTTGTGCAAGAAACCACTGAAAATGTGAAATTGATTCAGCAAAGGTTGAAAACTGCACAAAGCCATCAAAAGAGCTATGCAGATGTCCGAAGGAGAGATAGAGAATATGAAGTTGGGGACCATGTGTTTATCAAAGTGACTCCAATGAAAGGACAAACGCGATTTGGTATTAAGGGCAAATTAGCACTGAGATATGTTGGGCCATATGAAGTTATAGAGAAGATCAACCCGGTTACGTATCGGGTGGCCTTACCGCCGGTAATGGAGCATATGCACAACGTTTTTCATGTTTCAATGCTCCGGGAATATTTGAGAGATCCCCTACATGTGATTGAACCCACTCACGTGCTTTTGAAAGATGATTACATGTATGAAGAATGGCCAATTCAAATTGTTAACCGAAGAATCAAAAGACTGAGGAATAAAGAAATCCCTTTGGTGAAGGTTGATTGGAAGAATCATGGGGGAACCTATGCAACCTGGGAAACGGAAGAAGACATGATGAAGAGATATCCTGAATTATTCCCTTTGAATCCGGTGTTCTTCCAGAATGAAGGTAATTCGAGTTTGGAGGACGAAACTTTTTTAAGGGGGGGAGACTGTAATAACCCCGACCCATGATTAACGCTAAATCATGATTAAGTAAGCCAAACAAAGTAATTAAAAAGAAATCCTAAGTTAACTACATGTGCATTGCATCATTTTATGTTTATATATGTTTGGCGTAGAAAGATCTGTTCATGTTTATGCTTTGTTTTGCGAATTGAAGGCCTTATCGGCATTTGATTCAAAAATTGATTTGATTTATGTGTTATTTGAAATTTTTAGAACCTTATGGTAGGTTCAATTAAAATTCGATTCAGAACGATTAAATAAGATTAATTTAGTCCCACTTAGTTGTCTTTGACTTAAGCTAATTAAACTTTATAATTTATGGAACCCCACTCATCTCTTCTCACCCACTTGAATTCATATTGAGCCTATTCAATGGGAAAACGTGAGAGAGGGAAAGTAGGGAGAATTTGAGCTCAACAAACAAGGAATTGTTGAGATGAGAAGAAAGAACCTTAGAAATTTGATCATCTAGCAAGAATTTGGCACCTAGGACCCAATTGAACATTTAAGGTAAGAAGCCAAGTCTATAGTCTTGAAATTGAGTTATTCATTTATAAATTCAAGTGAATTGAGCTATAAGATGTAAGAATTAAGCTTAAGATGTAGGAAGGAAGATTAATCCATGCATGCATGTTCATTTCTTCATAAAATTGAGCATGGTTTCAAAGAAATCTTTCATGCATGTGTTCATTTCAATCACATTTTGAGAACTCATCATGTTTTCTAACAATTTGTCTAAATTGATCATGTTTTGGGGGTGATTGAGTTCAAGGAAATGCATGCATATCATGTTTTAGAACATTCATGAAGTTTAAGTTGGCTTTGTGACTAATTGGCATGTCATTGGGCCATGATTTCTTGAAATGATCTTTGATTCATGTTGTTTTAAGGGTTTTCATGTATTTTCTCAAGTTTTGGCCCAGAAAAATCAAGTGTGATGCTTTAAAGGTTGAGTTCGAGCTTGAAGATCAAATCTGGAAATTCCAGAATTTGCAGACACGCTCGAGCGTAGGATTTCACGCTCGAGCGAGCACTCTGAGTGTGTGCACTTCCGCTTGAGCGACTTGATTCTCGCTCGAGTGTGGAATGTATGTACCCAGAAGTTTGCATACCTTGCAGCACGCTCAAGCGACAGAAGTTACGCTCGAGCGAGGGGCTGAGTCTCATGCTCGAGCGGGGATTGAGCGTCCGTCGAGCGTGAAATGCAAGCAACCAGTACTTTTCAAGGTTTGCAGAGCGATGAAAGTCGCGCTCGAGCGAAGCCTCATTGTCTGCATACCCGTTCGAGCGAGGGAATCTACGCTCGAGCGTGAACCCTATTTTCAGCAAGTTTTGGAAAATGCTTTCAGGTGCATTTTTGCATCCTCATTCCATCCTGGGCATTCCTAGGCCATGTTTAAGATTCTATAATGAGGATAAAGGCTAGAAACACACTTAGGACAAGAACATGTGTTATGTGCAATTCGAGCGTGTGTTTCAATGTATGTCACTGTCATGTTATGTAGGTCACACGCCTCAGGATAAGTGAGTTGCCTACGCCACTTGTTTACTTGGAGCCATCTATTGACTGTGAGTAATAACTCTGTAAAGTTATGTTTAATTACAAGTATTTTCTGATTAATATGATACGATCTGTTTTCTGAAATGCTATTTTATGAATTATGAATGAATGTCCATTTTTCTGAAATGTATTTGTGGTATTCTTAGTTCATATGGCCCTCGCCCGGGGGTAACAATACCGTGGCCAATATGCGCGTGGCCCTTGCCCAGGGGTAAAAATACCGAGGCCTATATTCATGTGGCCCTTGCCTGGGAATAACAATACCGAGGCCTATATTCACATGGCCCTTGCCCGGGGATAACAATACCGAGACCTATATTCACATTGCCCTTGCCCGAGGGTAACAATACTAAGGCCTATATTCACATGGCCCTTGCCTGGGGGTAACAATATCATGGCTACTTGGGCACAAGATATGGACCTTTATGGTCGTCGGTACCGACTATACATGTGGGTCTCAGGACCAAGTTGATATGATAACTAATGGGTGTACTACGTATGATCTTATGCAAAATCTGTATACGAATATGAACATGTATCTGAATCTGTTTCTGATCTAAGATCTAAATATGCATAAGACTCTGTTTCGCATAAGAATATGTTTCTGATATACACTCTGATTTTAAACTCTGAGGTGGACATCATTCATTAAAACCCTTTACCTTGTTATTATTCACTGGGCTCTAGCTCACTGTATTATTTATGTATGTAGGTGAGTAAGTACGTGACCAGGCCTGAGATGCTGCCTGTCGAAGTTTGGTGTCAGCCAGCCATTATGCCTCCCGTGGAGGTTCCCTTTTGAGATCTACTCAAGTTTTGTATCCTTGGGACTTTTGTACTTTTAAATGTGTATGACTGGTCTGAACATGTTGGAAATCTTGTGTAAGTGGCTTGGGTGATGTGAGGCTACTGTATATTCGACGCCACATCTGTATGTATATATATGTATATGAAATTTTAAATTTCTTATCCCATGTATGTCTGCACAGCTCAATGGACTATACATATTTTGTATATTGCTTCCGCAGCCCCTTGTTATATGCTATTATGTCATGAGGCCTTTGGTAATCCGAGGATTACTGGCCGGTTATGACACTAAACCTATGGGGGCGGGTTTGGGTCGTGGCAATCTAGCATAGTCATCTATAAAAGTGATAAAATACTTTTTCCCACCTCTAGTTTGAATTGATTTAAATTCACAAATGTCACTATAAATTAATTCAAGTGGTTCCATATTTCTTTCAATTGAATGAAAATGAGTTTTGCATAATTTTGCCTCAATGCAAATTTCACATTTATGATTTGAATCAATGTCAAATTTAGGTAAACATTCCATATTAATTAATCTACGCAATATCCATAATTAACATGTTCAAGTCTACCATGCTATAAATTTGAAGACTCAAGCAAGTAAGAAGAAGATGTATTTTTATTAATAATAGAGGGTACAACAGTCATTACCCTCATTTTGAAAAGGTCATCAGACATGTAATATTTTCCTACATACATCCTGTTTTTGGTAAGTACAAACTTGTCACTTTCAAAAACTAGGCTAAACCCATTTTTACTCAATAAAGATTCGGAAACAAGATTATTGCGAATGTCCGGTACATGCAGCATGTTGTTGAGAGTGAGTTCCTTTCCAAATGTCATCTTCAAAATAATCTTTCCTTGTCCTTCAATTTTAGAAGTCGAAGAGTTTCCCATAAAAAGTTATTCACCATTGTCTACCAGTGAATAAAATGTGAACATCTTTTTGTCGGCACAGATGTGGCGAGTAGCACCAGTGTCCACTGACCATTCTTTAGGATTTCCGATAAGGTTTGCCTCGAAAACAACTGCAGAAAGATTTATGTCATCTACACCATTGGAAATATTGTCCACTTCGGTCATATGGGCTTGAGCAGGCTTCTTGCTTGTTCTTCTTTTGTTTTTGCCTTTGCTACGGCAATCTTTGACCTGATGTCCCTTTTTGTTACAGATGTAACACTTGCCATTAAATTTGTACTTTTTAGTTTTCCTCCCCTTTAGAGCCTTGTGTTGAACTTTCTCTAGAAAACTTCCGTTTCTTTGCTTTTGGAGCATGTTCCACCGTATTTGCCTTAGACTCCATTGGATGCTTACCAGTCCGCTTTTCAGGATGGCAGTTGTCCTCTTCAATTCTCAAACGCACAATCAATTCTTCTAAAGACATTTGTTTGTGCTTGTGTTTGAGGTAGTTCTTGAATTCCTTCCAGCCTTGTGGTAATTTCTCAATTAAGGCTGTAACTTGGAAGGATTCACTGAGAAACATGCTTTCTGTGTGAATGTCATGCAAAATGAGTTGGAGATCTTGAACTTGGCTGATCACAGTTTTAGAATCAACCATCACAAAGTCCAGGAATTTGCCAATCACAAATTTTCTTTGAGCCAACATCTTCTGCTTTGCACTTTTTCTCCAAAGACTCCCAAAGTTTCTTTGCTGTCTTGATAGGATTGTAGACGTTGTATAATGTGTTGTCGAGTCCGTTCAAGATATAGTTCCGGCAAAAGAAATCAGTATGTTTCCAAGCATCGACCGCAACAACCACTTGCCAGTCAGTTTCATCCTCTTTCAGAATAGGAGCATCCTCATGGAGAAAGCGTGCTAGGTTTAGAGTTGTAAGATAGAACAACATTTTAACCTCTCTGGCTTCTCACCGTGATTAATCGGCACAGTCACAACAGGAAGAGGGGTAGGCATAATTGCAGCCACCATATTGGTACTTGTTTTCGCATTAGTTTGACCAGTTTCAGTAGCCATGAATTCTAAATTATAAAACAAAATTAGAATTAAAATTTTATACTACATAGAAATTTTAAACCAAAATCATAGAATTAAATTCTGTAAAATAAAAGAAACAAGAATTGTAACTTTTATTTTCAAATTTTCAATTAATTAGAAAATAAAATAAAATTTTATTTAACCAAATTAATTCCACACGGAAAATTAAATTTCTATAACACTTCAATAATTAAAATATTGAAATAGAATTTTAATTAATGAACACTCAGAAATAATTTTTGAAAACCAAAATTAATTTCTGACAAAATTTCACAGATAAATATTCTGAATTGTTAATGACACTAGTATATTACTACTAGTTGTCAAATAAAATAGACAGTATATTAATACTATCTATCAAACAGTATATTACTACTATTTGTTTTCCAACCAGAATATTATTTTGTAAAATCACAAAAAATAATTTTTGTAAGAAGAAGAAAGAGAAAAGGAAACAAACGAAAAATTCTGTAAACAGAATAATTCGAATCTGCCTTAAGATTGTTGGAACAATCTTCTGTGTACAGTAAATAAATTGAAACCAAATCAAACAAATAAAATAAATAACGTACTGAATTTATTTTACCGAATTGAATGAATAATAAAAAGATCAAGTCGAGTGTGTGATACTCTGTCCTTAAGATAGATTCGTCCCACTACGGTGCTTATAGAAAAATGGCGTCTATCTCCCAGGATACAATGATTTTTACAAATTGTAGTAGCACTCCAAACAATTTGTTCAGCGAACAAAACCTGTGTTCTAAACTCTCTGAATTTTTTCCTAAAATAATGTGAAGAATAATTGATGCAAGAGAGCAAAAAGAAGGCGACCAAAATGAATTGACAGTTTATTTTGCAGACTGTTTTTCATATCTAGAACACTGCTGGAAAATGTTGGTATATATAGGCAAATTGTGAACAAAATCTATCTGGGCAGTTTCAATCTGTCCGAAATTTGAAACTATTGTAGAATTTGGAAGGGGCACAAATTTTGGACAAAAATTTGAATTCAAATAATTTCCTGCAAGAATTTTTGAAAAAATCCAAATGAATTTTGTCCATAACCCGCCGGGTCGGATGGACGGCGGTGGCGTGTGCGCGGTGGTTTGAGCTAAGGTTCCATTTGTCCATAATTCCTCCATTCTACAAACTTGGGGTGGCCCTTGGGGCCCAACCCAAGTGTTGTCATCTAGAACTTATATACACACATAAGTTCTCTTCAAGTTTCAATGTAGGACAACCCATTTCAGGGAAATCCACATTTAATTCTTTAAATGTTCATTCCACGAATCCGAAATGACGTCACCTTCCCATTCACTCATAAATGGTTTTGATGAACCGTCTTCACCGTGTAACTTGCTATGCAAGGAACACATTACCTCTTCAGACCCACGTCAAAAGACATATGAACCCTACTCAAATTTAGGCTAAAAAATAGCCCAAAATAAGCCTATAAAATCAAATTTTCCAACATATTCTACCTACTAATCACTAAATTCTGATCTAACTGACCCCTTAATAAAATGGTATAGTCTTTCTTTAATTCAGAATTTGATATGCAACAGATGTGTGAAAGCCACTTTAATTTTTGTTCAGAATTGACCAGTTTTTTTTTTTTTTTGCAGAACCATGTTGATTACAAACAAACTGATGTTTGGGTATGTTCTACCTACTAATCAACCACTAAATTCTGATCTAATTGACTCATTAATAAAATGGTATAGTCTTTTTTTATTTCAGAATTCGATATGCAACAGATGTGTGAAAGCCACTTTAATTTTTGTTCAAAATTGACCAAAAAAATTATTTTTGCAGAACCATGTTAACTACTAACAAACTGATGTTTGGGTATATTCTACCTACTAATCAACCACTAAATTTTGATCTAATTGACCCCTTAATAAAATGGTATAGTCTTTCTTTAATTCAGAATTCGATATGCAACAGATGTGTGAAAGCCACTTTAATTTTTGTTCAGAATTGACCAAATTTTTTTTTTTTTTTTTGCAGAACCATGTTGACTACAAACAAACTGATGTTTGGGTATGTTCTACCTACTAATCAACCACTAAATTCCGATCTAATTGACTCATTAATAAAATGGTATAGTCTTTTTTTATTTCAGAATTCGATATGCAACAGATGTGTGAAAGCCACTTTAATTTTTGTTCAAAATTGACCAAAAAAATTATTTTTGCAGAACCAGGTTAACTACTAACTGATGTTTGGGTATATTCTACCTACTAATCAACCACTAAATTCTGATCTAATTGACCCCTTAATAAAATGGTATAGTCTTGCTTTATTTCAGAAAAGGAGCTGGAACACATGTAGATTTCTGCATCAAACTACAACTCACATACAACTCATAGTTTTGTCTTGTAGGCAGTAGAATGCTCTCATTCACATTTTTTAGTCTCTAGTTCATGTCATGTTTGGTAGTTTCAGAATTATTTATTTTTTGATGGAGTCATGTAAAATTTTAAACTTTAATTCTCAATTTATAAATAAAATGACATCTTAATACAATATAATAGAGAAAAAAAAAAGAAAAAAAAAGAAACACACAAATATATGTTATTTTATAATTGTCCTTGGCAAAGTTTTATATAATGAATATTATCAAATACGTTCTTGGTCGAACCAACAAAAAAAAAAATATAAAAACTTATAAAAAAAATATTTATTCATACTAAAACAAGAGGCCAGCAAAAATCAAATGGACATATACTACTATCACAAAAAATCAATTAAAGTATCACAAAAAATCAATTAAAGTAGTATTAAGCGCATGTTCTAATGCATTAAAATTCTAACAAATTCAACTAAATCAACCTATGTATCACAAATTTAACTTCCAATAAAATTTAAACCAAAAAAAAAAAAAAATGCAAATACAAAATTATTTAAGTGATGCAATTGCGATGACAATTCAAGAGAGTTAGAAGGCTCCATTGTCTTTTCATTTTGTACGTGGAATTCTATTTTTTTCCTTATTCTTCGAGAACCACTAGTGTTAACATATTAAATAATGGATGCAAATTTTGTAAGTGTTAACGGGTAAATTACACTAACCTGCTCTAAAATAAAAATAAAAAATAATAATAATAATTCAATTTATATTTTTGATATAATTATATTAACATTTTTTGAGGTTTTAATTACAGTTGTATGAATAAAAAAAGATGTTACTATCTACAATAAACTAAAATGTATTTTTATCTTCATTTATTTCAATGTTTGTTCACTATATGCATTAATTTCAATCTCTAACCTTATTAAAAAAAATATTAGTATAATTATTTTAAAAATGTGAGATTAATTATATTTTTTTTCCCAAAATTTATGAAGGTTAAGTATAGTTTATCCAAAACAAATATTAAAAATTATTAATTTAAAAAAAAAAATTTGATGAGTGAATTGTCACCTGCTCCACATAAAAATAATAATAAAAAAAATAATTAAAAAAAAGGGTAGTGAATTGACACCATTGTCTTATATGTAACGCAGCCACATGTAGATAAGTTAATGGTTGGTTTTAGGGGATCGTTAGATGATATCCTAGTAGTGTCGTGAGTTGTGAAAGAGGTGAAATTGGTAAATTCATATTGAATGATTAAGAATTATAAAAAATATGATTATTTATGGTTAGTGAAGAATAATGTATGGCATTTCTGGACCAACTACTAATTTTTAGCCATTTGTATTGGTTGAAGTCTTATTAACTGTTTATTAGCATGGTCCAGTCTTTCTTTAATAATTAAGGAAAATGATCGAGTGCTCGAATGGTGAGGCTCGAATTTTGGCTCGAAATCAAGAGAGGAAGAGAGGGAGAGGGAGAAAGAGAGAGGAGAGGGTCGTCTGAGAAAGGAGAGGGTCGTCTGCCCGCCGTCCTCGCCTTCCTCCTCCTCGCCGTGGGTCGTCCTCGTCGCAGCCCAGTCCTGCCGTCCCAGCCCCGCCGTCGTCCTCGCCTTCCTCCTCCAGCCCCGCCGTCGCAGCCCCATCGTCTGCCCAGCCTCCCCTCCTCCTCAAACCGGTTTTTATGGCCCCCTCCCCTCCCTCCTCTCCCTCCTCCTCCCCTCCCTCCTCCTCCTCCTCCCTTCTCTTCTTCTCCCTTCTTCTTCTTCGTTCTGTAAGAAAACCAGGGAAGAAAGAAAGAAAAAAAAAAAAAAAAAAAAAAATGACACCAAAACGACGTCGTTTTGGTGTCGAGCCACGGTTTCGAGCCGCGGTTTCGAGCTACGTAGCATGATCGAATAATTAATTCACAAGGAAGTCTTTATTTAGTGTTTAATAAAATGTTTCAGTCTTACTTTAATAATTAATTTAGAATGGATCTAGAGCAGGCATATTACCTAATTTAATAAAGAAAAAATTATTATTCAGGAGAAATTTTTTTAACTTATTATATGTTAGTAAAAAAAATTATAATTTTAATTATTAATATTTATAATATTTATTATTTTTTTATAAATATTTTTTAATTCTAACTTATTTGTGATTCTCCCTTTTATAAAATGGCATTCAAAGTTTGTACTCAATCATATAACGTGGCTAATTTTACATAAGATATTACGCCCTCATTTGGCATAAGCTAAAGGGAGATTTTTTTGACTAAAATAATTATAAAAAGATAAATTAAATTTTTTAACTCAATAAGACAAAATATCATATTTAAATCATAATCATTTCCTTTTTTCTTTCACAAAAGTCCAAAAAAGCTAAAAAGTCTATCCCAAATGAAACCTTTTAGCCCAAGCTAAAATAATTAAAAAGCCAAAAAAATCAACTCACATCACAAACGAACCCTAAATTAGATTCTAGAGCTAGTTCTCACAATAGTGTAGCACTTAGTTCCGCACAGCACTTTACTCCGCACAGAACATAACTCAATGGATTCATGACAAACAGAGGACCACAAAGTGGTCAAACAGAAGCCAATGGTTATTTAAGTCCCTAAGGCATGGGACTCCCGTGGTGGTACTTACAAAATATAATTATTTATAAGGTTATAGTCAAATATTCTTTAAAATATAAACAAACATATTCATGGGTTTCATTTTCACAAATAGGATTCAGAAATCAAACCACGTAACTGAAATGTTTATATAATTTATAATAGTTTATAAAACATAATTTGTATAAAATAAATATGGTAAGTCAAAACATAAGTAAAATACATTTTAGTAACTCAAGGTATAATATAACTCACCTTAACTTTAATACCTTACTCTTTCTTTCTACTATCAAAGACCCTCTCAACTTCCACTATTTTTTTCTTCTTCCTCTTTTTTCTTTCTTTTCTTTCTTCTTTCTTTTTCTTCTCCAGGTGAGCGCCTCTCCATTTATAGGGAGGTGAGGCCATCCGCGGGACAACACGTGGCTACGCGTGACTTTCACTAAGATTTAATTCATAATTATATAAATTCATTCTTATCCTTAATAGATATTTAAGATAATTACCCTTTGACTCAATATTTTAATATAATTATATAAATAAATTAATTTCTAATTAAATTACACTCTATTGTATACTAACAGAAAATTATTTATTTATTTTATTACCACACATTATTATTATTATTTATTTATACTTGGACCCCTAAATTCATAATAATTATATTATTTTACAAAATTACACATAATAATATATAATAAATTATATATTTTCCTAACTGTGATTAAATAATATTAATATAAATTTTACAGAATAATTAAAAATCTGAATTGTTACATTTAGAGCAAGTACCCTTAATATAAGAAAATTATAGGTCAGCCTCGTGGTTTCTTCTTTTGCTCTATATATATGTGGACATTGAACTCTTCCATAATTCCCAAACAGAAGTGATTGTTTTTGTGCATAGATTAACGCTAGTGCTCATGGAGTCTTCTAATAATGAAAATCATTCAACCAAATTTGTGAATGACCTTGAAATAATAGAAGAAAAGGCAGCAGCAGGAGGAGAAGAAGTAGGAGGAGGAGTAGAAATCGAAGAAGCAGGTACAGAAGGAGAAGAAGTAGGAGGAAGAGAAGAAGGAGGAGGAGAAATCGAAGAAGTAGAAGGAGATGAAGTAGGAGGAAGAGAAGGAGGAGGAGGAGAAATCGAAGAAGTAGAAGGAGAAGAACAAGAAAAAGTACGAGGAGGAGGAGAAGGAGAAAAAGCAGGAGGAGAAGAAGGAAAAAATGCTGGAGGAGAAGAAGAACAAGAAAAAGCAGAAGGAGAAGGAGAAGGAGAAGGAGGAGAAGAAGTAGAAGGAGAAGGAGAAGGAGAAGGAGGTAAGGTTGCATGTCATTATCATCAATTGCCTTAAATTTTTCCTCTACATTGTTGTTTCTCGTTTAGTCCCTTTCTCAATCTCATTATCTTTTCTTGTTGGGTTCACATATTTTGTCTTATATTTTTTGTAGGGGATATTACAGATCAGTGTATTTTTACAAAATTAATTACAATTCAATAGAAGATTTTATCAACATTAATAATTAAAATTATATATATTTTTATTGATTTGTTTTTATTTTACGGTAAATGTAATTTCCTTCTTTTTTTTTTTTAATTGTAACTTTTGTTTTGAAACCCAAAGACATGTTCATTGTCAAAGAGTTTCTATAGCTTGCTCTCTCTCTCTCTCTCTCTCTATATATATATATATATAGATATATATTTGCAAGCATGATCCATGTGGATTTGGTAATCTTACTGGGCTAAAAGGCACAACAGGCTGTTGTGTTCTCTTGTGAGCGTTGTCCGAGTCTCTTTTGATAATCTGAATCTTTCGTCTAGTAAATTATCTATGTAAAAAATTAAGTTGATTAGATATTTGCAATCTTATAAAAAAAACACATTTATTTTTATAAAAATTAGTGGTTAACGTAACTTTTATAAATTTTTTAAAATAATTAAGACCTAATCATGAGGTTATAAATATTCGATTAACTTAATTTTTTACATAAATAATAGGGAAATTTGGTTATAAACCCCCTTTACCTTCCTTTCATTGTTAAAAGGATTAAGAAAAAAATTATACTTTCTAAACCTCCTCATAATTATAAAGTCTTACATAAAGGACAAAATTTATTATTTAAATATTTTATATGACTATTATACCCTCAACTAATTTCCCACTCTCTCTTCCTCACTCTCTTCAACGTCATTGTCGTTAGTCCTCTCTTCCTTACTTCGCATATTCATTTCTTCAGTTTCTGGCGATCCTCTCTCTCTCTCTCTCTCTCTCTCTCTCTCTCTCTCTCTCTCTCTCTCTCTCTCTCTCTCTCTCTCTCTCGTGTATGGGAGTATAGTATATATATGTACGTATATACCTAAATCGGTTTCATTGATAGTTCGATAGGTCTTCCAATGGCGGTGGTAGCACCAGTAGTGGACACAAAGTACCTGAAGGAGATCGAAAATTCTCTCTTTTCCTTCTCTCTTCCATTCCTAGGGTTTGGATTGGATTCGTTCGGAGTTCTCGTGATTTCAACCAAAACTGTGAATATATCTATATATATATCTATATATATGTGTGTGTTTGTGTGTTTTGAGATTTGAATTCGAATATATATATATCTATATATTCCGATCTCTAATCTATATATATATATATGTGTGTGTTTTGAGTCTTTAAGATCGGAGATTTGAATGATTGCACAGATTTTTCAGAGTAAACATCAAATTTCATTTGATAGAACCAGAGTAAAATTTTACTCTGGTTCTATTGCTCTGTTTTTTTCATTTGACAAAATCAGAGTAAAATTTTACTTTCATACAGAGTAAAATTTTACTTTCATACAGAGTAAAATTTTACTTTTAGTTTCACAGTATAAAATTTTACTCTCATTTAGAGTAAAATTTTACTTTTATACAGAGTAAAATTTTACTTTTATACAGAGTAAAATTTTACT
Organism: Camellia granthamiana; assembly: GCA_036172215.1. Lineage (NCBI taxonomy): Eukaryota > Viridiplantae > Streptophyta > Magnoliopsida > Ericales > Theaceae > Camellia > Camellia granthamiana. Next base: position 860,938 of record JAXFYN010000086.1, read on the forward strand.
TTAGTTTCAGAGTGTAAAATTTTACTTTCATGCAGAGTAAAATTTTACTTTCGGACAGAGTAAAATTTTACTCTGTCTGAAAGTAAAATTTTACTCTGCATGAAAGTAAAATTTTACTCTGACATACATAGAGAAGATGACTTAATAGAAGAGCTGATAGATATGAGGGTAATATAGTAAAAGAAACAAGTTTTAAAATATCAGGGGGTTTTGAAAGTACTTATATAATTCTTGTCCTTTTGAAAGACAAATTAGATAGTGAGGGGGCTATGACCAAATCCCCCTAAATAATATTCTTGACGAACGCTACAATATGAACGGTTCATAACAACCTTTTACAAAGGAACACAACAGACTATTGTACCTTGAAAGCACGGCAACACTCCAGATCCTGATCCGTGTGCTCATGGACTACTGTTAGCAAATTTTATCCATGTAATCTAATAAATGTAAAGCCACTTGTTGTTTAGTGTCATTTAATTGTAGAAATTTTGTGTACAAACAACTAACGTCATTTAATAATCTTACCGTTAGTTGTTTGTAATCTTACCTCGGCACATAGAAATTTTTTCTCTCTCTCAAATTTTCTCTCTCTAAAACCTCCTTCCCCGGGCCTCTTCGTTGGCCGGTTGGCTGCCGCCTTTGGCTATGGCGGCCGGCTGGCCTAGCTCGTTTCGGCTTGCCTGTTAGGCCTTTCTTTTAATAAACTTGAGTCCCCATTTTCCCCACCTAGGTGTGTTCTTCGTTGCTGTCCAGGTTCTTCTTCAGGGGCCGCCCAGGTTTTGTTTTTAGTTGTCTCTATGTGATTCAACCTTGCCCGTTATAGCTGCTTCATCAGGGGTCGTTCAGGAACTTCATTCGTGCGCTTTTGGCGAGTAGGAGCTTGAGGGGTGCATGCTGGTTCAGTCTGGTGGAGAAGTTTCGATGTTCTGTTTTGGGCGGAAACTTGGGTGTTGTAGGCGTTCCAGTTCTGTCCGGTTATCACTCGAGCGCTCCTCTTCGTGTGAGAGCTTGAGGGGTGATCTTCTTCCATTTGTCTGGAGGTAGCCCAGCGGGTGGTCGGCGTTCGGTGGGTGTGTGGCTCCACGGTGTGAGATTTAAGCCTGTGCCGATAGGACTTTATCGGGAGAGGAGTGTACGGGAAAGAAATACACCTTCTCGTATAATCTTGTTGATCAAGCCTGCACTCCTCTGTACGTCGTCGTACTGTAACCTGAAAACACAAACGTGACCTGGCCGGCGGGTGTGTGCCGGAAACCTCTCCGATGCCTAAGTCAGCCAGCAAAATAAATAGGCAAAAGCTCTGTATATTCAGGAAACAAAGTTGTATTACCTTTCCATAGGTGATGTTTGTGAGCTTTTATAGGTTTCGAATGGCACAATCCTAGTAGGACTCTTACTCCTCCATGTAGAGTCCTTCTAGGATTCATATTCCTGAAAGATCATGCTTATCCCTCAACACCCCCCTCACTGCTTAAACCAAGTGAGATGGTTTTACTCCGGTTGGATGCCATACAACCGAAGTAACATTCCCTCGCCGGACTCCAATATGACCGAAGTACACATCACTATGCTTAGCCGCAGAATATGCCGAACCAACCTCAATTCGGCTCTCTATTGTACAACCCATGGCATGGTTAGACCGAACTAATATCTCCTAACCGGTGTAACTCTAGGACCGGTCTAACTCTCAAGTATCTTTAGACTGGTCTATCTTCAACATGGACCGGACTAATTTCAAAGCCTCCACAAGACCGGAGTAACTTAAATCGCCATTTTACTTCGGTCCCTTGTATTGCGGCCCATGACGGCCTATTACTCAGCTCGGCCAATTTTGCATATAAATTGCCCTTTCAATTGCCCCTTAATTCCATCTGCGTAGCATGATAGGGATTACCTGTCTCTCAGCCGAGCTACAGTTTTAACCTTTCTAGCCGAGCTAACTTAACTCATTAGCCTTTCCGCCTGAGCTAAAAAACTCTGAAGCCTGTCCAGCCGAGCTAAGCACAAGCCGAACTATTCACGTCCGGTCGAAACGTCTTTTCAATCTTAGAAGCTGAATCGCTTCTGCTCCCCAAGACACGTGGTAACCTCTGATTGGCTCTTCACAGCTGTCACGCCGCCCTCGTACTCCGAAATTTTTAAACAGTTCCCGCCTTATGGTGCAATCATCAAAACAAAAACCCTTTCATTTCTGACCCATTCACCATTTCTCTTTCCTGTGTTTTTCTGTTCTTTGTTTCTGCAACCTAAAGAACTCGTGTTCTCCAGTCTTACTTCCTCCTCCAGCTCTTCCTCTCTACCAGGTAAGCACATGGATCTGTTCTTGTTTTTCCTTTGTTTCCTATACTCTGTTTTGTGTGTTTTTGCAAAACACTTTTTATGCTCAGCTTCGTGTGGTTTCTGTAAAAAACTTCACAAGAACCTCATGAACTTCAAAAAATAGCTAATAGAAAACTTATTTGATCCACAATCACGTCCAACCGAACTAGGAAACCGTTTCTGCTATATACAGATTTAGGCAAACTAGAACCGAACTAGAACTTGTGCATACAACAGTAGTTTCAATAGGTCACCATCTGATTCACATAAGCCGAAATAAAAATGCACCGAACTAGAAATCTTGGCCCACGACCGAGCTGAGCCTTCGGGGGCTAAGCCAACTTTCTCAGTTTCTAAACCGAACTCAGAAAGCTGCCCCTTGATGCCCAACCGGAGTAACAAACCCATAGGCAGAACCGAGAAAACCAAACATCTCGCCGAGCCGAGATAACAAGCACCTTGTTGAAACCGAGGTAGATCCTGTAGTGCCCTGTGTAGCCGAAGTAAGACTTCTCTTTTCTTGCTTTGTTTTGTAGCACGGTCAATGATCTGTGCTTAACTCCTTTGTTCTTCCACTTTGCAGACTTAGGTTGCCCAGGCACTCCCTCTGTGCGCTCAACCGAGCTTCTGAGCACAACTTCTCAGCCGAACTAATTTATTCATAAGTTATACAATAAAAGGGGAAGTATAGGTTTTTGGTAGAAACCCCTGGAGGACTAGCCGAATTCCGTAAGGATTACAATATACCGGACGATGTCCAACTTGTCTTAGCCGAAAAAGACGTTACACCATGGGGGAATGAGGGCTTTGTCCCTTTTACTCTTCTTTCAATAATCAAGACCGGACTAAGATTTCCAGTCCAACCATTAATTTGCGAGTTTCTTAGGCAAACCAGACTATACCCAACCCAGCTTTCCACCAACTCTTACCGAATTATAATGGGAATAGCCGCACTAAACCACCAAGAAGGACTTAACCTCAGTCTAGCTGAAATATTCCACTAGTACTCCATAGGCTCCAAAGAAGAGGGCTAGGTTTATTATTTAAGAATACGCCGCAACCGAGAGAAAATAATAACAGATACGCCGGATAAAGACTTAAATGACGATGATTTTTTCTGGGTGTCTGGGAATTATGAAGACCATCAAGCCCGGATTCCTGGCCGAAGAATAAACTGGAAAAAAGGAGACCCCGGTATAACTACTTCGGTTTTCTTTCTTGTTTCTCTTTTACTTCGGTTTTCCGCCCTTGAACCGATCTAACAGTTGAACTCTTTTCTGCAGATTCAGCGCATCTACACTCCCTCTACAGCTACCCCAACCTCAATACCCTCTGTGCCGCACTACGGGTCAAAGAAAGAAGTTGGGCCAAGCTTCTAAATTTCGAACCGACCTACAGATACAGCAGTCGCCGAAAAGGGAGAGTGACCGACTTCCTTCTTGAAGACGCACCGGAACCGGACCCAAGCTTGCCCCAGATAAACCTAATTCCTCTCACAGCCGAACAAGAAATGGCCAAAAGGAACAGGCTGAAGGCATTGCTGACCGCAACAGCACCAGCCGAGGTACCACAGACCGGTCGGACCACTGAAACCGTGGTAGCTCTCCCCTCTCAGCAGCCATCCTCATCTCGTCGAAACAAGCGTGCCCGGACTAACCAAACCGAGCCATGTCTTGCTGATGAAGACGAGACCATCCTGCCACCAAGTCCTCCCCCAAACATTCAACCAAGCCCCCAATCGGAGCAATCAGACCGAACTGCCTCCTCCTCCAAATGGGTTCCCGAACTGACCTTCAACAACCGAGATATCACCGCTTCTGATTCGGTTGTCACAGAGAAGGACCACCTGATGGCTTTTAATCTAGCCAAAAATGTGTGCCTTCCAAAAGATATAGAGCACCACTACAAGCAACTTAACACCGAACTGAAGTCCATTCGGTCTTCAACCAAGTCCATGATCTTGGTAAATAGCTTTCTTCTTTCTATGTAATTTTTTCCAGCTTTCAGTCCGGCTAAAGTTACTTCTCCTTTGCAGGCCATCCAGAAAAACCAAGTTATACACAGGAGGGTCATGGAGCTCAGGAGAAACACCAGGGAGGCCATGGCAGAGGCCGAAGCAAAAACGGCCGAGCTAGAGGAAATAAGAAAGCAGTTGGCCGAGCTACGTGCTGAGAACGGTCGATTGACCGAAGTGGTTAATTCGGCCGAAGCTGAAAAGAAGAAGGTTGCTCTCGAGGCAAAGGACAAGTACCTGCGCCTTTTGGCCAAGATTGAAAAGAAGAAAGACGCCGAAATAGCCCAGCTGAAGGGGGGCCTGAAGAAAGCCGAAAAGCAAGGCTTTAAGAAGGCCGAAGACGCATACACCCTTCAATGCGACGCAGCTAAGGACCTCTTCTTCAAATATGGCTGGAGGAGTACGGTGGAGCAGCTCGGTTGTCTGCCCGACACCGAGGTCTACAATGCTCCACCGTATACCATTACGGCTTCACTGTCGCAGTATGCTGCCGATCTCCAGAAGCAATTCCTTGAAGGGTCGGGTGATGAAGATGATGAAGATGATGATGATGATGATGAAGATGAACCAACTATTACTCCGGCGATCAATGAGCAACCCAACGATCAGACGGTTCGGTTGGAGCCGGTAGTTGAAGACCTGACTGATGAGCTGCAGATTAACAACACGCAGCCCATTGGCACCGAGGTTCATGCTGAAACCGAGCTCCCACCTGAAACCGTGCTCCAGCCTGAAACCAGACTTCGGGCAAATGTTGATGCAGAATTAGATGCCGAACTTGACGATCTCTTCAACTGAATCTCTTCTTTCTTTTTGTTTTGTTCTTAAGCTTGTAACCGGGCTGCGGCCCCTTAGTTGTATTTGCTTTTCACTTTAATGAAAAATTCTTCTTCTGTGCCAACTCTTATTCCGGTTTTGATCTGCTTGTACTTGTAATGTATTCAATTTGCTCCAACTACTATTTTGGTTTGCTCTCTGTTTTTCTACAGTTTCTACTTGCAATATTTTCTTGCCGAGATAACCATCTCGATCCTAGCTTATAATGTATACCTGCCAACCACTCTTCAGCCGATATACTTACTTCGGCCGAAGAGTACGAAGAGTTGGTTTAATCCAGCCAACCACTCTTCAGCCATAAACTTATTATGGCTGAAGAGTAACAAGAGTTGGTTTTATCCAGCCAACCACTCTTCAGCCATAAACTTACTTCGGCTGAAAAGTAACAAGAGTTGGTTTTATCCAGCCAACCACTCTTCAGCCATAAACTTACTTCGGCTGAAGAGTACAAAGAGTTGGTTTAATCCAGTCAACCACTCTACAGCCATAAACTTACTTCGGCTGAAGAGTAACAAGAGTTGGTTTAATCCAGCCAACCACTCTTCAGCCATAAACTTACTTCGACTGAAGAGTACAAAGAGTTGGTTTAATCCAGCCAACCACTCTTCAGCCATAAACTTACTTCGGCTGAAGAGTAACAAGAGTTGGTTTAATCCAGCCAACCACTCTTCAGCCATAAACTTACTTCGGCTGAAGAGTAACAAGAGTTGGTTTAATCCAGCCAACCACTCTTCAGCCATAAACTTACTTCGGCTGAAGAGTACAAAGAGTTGGTTTAATCCAGTCAACCACTCTTCAGCCATAAACTTACTTCGGCTGAAGAGTAACAAGAGTTGGTTTAATCCAGCCAACCACTCTTCAGCCATAAACTTACTTCGGCTGAAGAGTGCAAAGAGTTGGTTTAATCCAGCCAACCACTCTTCAGCCATAAACTTACTTCGACTGAAGAGTAACAAGAGTTGGTTTAATCCAGCCAACCACTCTTCAGCCATAAACTTACTTCGGCTGAAGAGTACAAAGAGTTGGTTTAATTCAGCCAACCTCTAAGTTGGTTTTTCCAGCCAACTTAGAATGAAGTGTTTGGTTATTTTAACCAAACGTCCTGCAGCCTGGATCCTTATCCTTGGCTTAGGAAGGTTCATAGTTGGTTATTCCGGCCAACTATGTGTACAATGCTCCTAACTCACTAAAGTTACCTTCTACTGAAAACAATTATGTTGAAAATAATCGATTTGTTTTATTGAGAAAGTAAAAAAGTACATGTATTTAAAAGGAAAAAAGCTAGAAATAAAACAACTTGAGATTGGCAGTGTTCCATGGCCTAGGAATTGCTTTGCCGTCCTTATCTTCCAAGTGGTATGCCCCTTTGCCTGCCAATCCGACCACTTTGTAAGGTCCTTCCCAATTAGGCCCCAACTTGCCATCTCCTGGAACCAAGGTGTTTCCCATCACTTTGCGTAGTACCCAATCTCCGATCTTGAATTGTCTTGGATGCACTGTTTTGTTATACTTTCTGGACAACTCTTGTTGGTAGGAGGCGATGTGAACCAATGCTCTGTCTCTTCTTTCTTCCGCAAGGTCGAGCTCTAATGCTATGGCTTCGCTATTTAAGTCTGGATCGAAATTTTCGCTCCGAATCGTGGGGAGGCCAACTTCTAATGGGATGACTGCTTCCATGCCATAAGCTAAGGAGAATGGTGTTTCTCCTGTTGATCGACGAGGCGCGGTGCGGTAAGCCCATAAAACATGAGGGAGCTCCTCTGCCCACTTGCCTTTGGCTTTCTCTAATCTTTTGTTCAGTCCATCCAAGACTACCTTGTTTGAAGCTTCAGCCTGACCATTTGCTTGGGGATATGCCGGTGTAGAATTGTAGAACTCTATCTTGTATTCTTCACAAAAGCCTCTGAAAATTCTGCCGTCGAACTGAGTGCCGTTGTCTGAGATCAGTGCTTTTGGTATGCCAAAGTGTGTGATGATGTTCTGCCAGACAAATTTCTTCACATCTTTTTTCTTGATTGATGCCAAGGCTTCTACTTCCACCCACTTTGTGAAGTAGTCAGTTGCCGCAAGGAAGAACTTCCTGTTGCCTGGTGCTGTTAGAAGTGGTCCCACTATGTCTAAGCCCCACATTGCGGAAGGCCATGGGCTAGTCAATGGTAGTAATTCTCTGGCAGGTTGGTGTATTTGGTGCGCAAACTTTTGGCACTTTTTGCATTTTTTGACATACTTCTCTGAGTCCGCTTGCATGTATGGCCACCAGTATCCTTGTGAAATTGCTCGATATGCCAATGATCTTCCTCCTTGATGGCTGCCGCATACCCCCTCATGTATTTCGAACAGGAATGCTTCTACTTTGCTGGGGTGTACACACTTTAGGTAAGGTCCTGAGAACGACTTCTTGTACAATGCCAAGGATGGAGAGAGCCAAAATCGCTGCGACTTTGCTCTTATTCTGTTTGCTTCTTTCTTTTCTTCTGGTAAGGTGCCGTCTTTCAGAAACAATATGATGGGATCCATCCAAGAAGGGCCTAACTCTGCACAACATACTTCTTCTGCTTCTGGGTCTTCAATGCTTGGTCTAGGCAGGTAGTCGATCAGTAGTGGATGAGGGATGGAGGTATCTGCCATCGAGGCGAAGCCTGCTAGTTCATCCGCTCTGCTGTTTTCCTCCCTACCGATTTGTTCTATCCTCACCACTGCAAATTTCTTTATCTCTGTTCTGACCAATTCTTGGTACTTAGCCATCCTGTCATCTTTTGCTTCGTAGTCGCCAGATATTTGGTTTACCACCAGCTGTGAGTCGCTGTAAACCATTAGCTCGGTGGCCTTCATGAAGAGTGCTGACTTTAGTCCTGCAAGAAACGGTTCATACTCCGCTTCGTTGTTCGATGCTGGGAAGCCAAGGTTGGCTGCCTGCTCCACTACCAGGCCGTCCGGAGAGATGAGGACTATGCCGAGTCCTGCTCCATGCCGGTTGGATGCTCCGTCCACAAAGAGCTTCCACATCTCCCCAACGAACAACTTCCAGCAAGTGGAGGGATCGGATGATGCCTTGGGATCTTCCATGTTGCTGGTGTCTTCTACAAGGTCCAGATTTGCTGTCTGCCCCTTGTTTTCTGTTTGTACCAAGTCTTTACTTGTTGGTGAGTCTTGACTTGGTGTAGCATGGTCTGCCTCTGAGTTCCTTGCTTCGCTTTGGTTTGCCTTGGCGTCTGGCTGAGTATCCTGTACTAGGGGTTGCGCTATTCCGGCGTCAACTTCCCTCCCTAGTTCGGTTGTTTCAGTCAGGTCGACTGGGCGGATGTGATGACTGCCTGGTGTGAATTCTGCGACAAAATCTGCCAATACTTGAGCTTTTATTGCGGTCCTGGGTTGGAACTTGATGTCGTATTGTCCCAACTCTACTGCCCACTTCAGAATTCGCCCAGAAAAGTTCGCCCTTTCAAATAAAGCCTTTAATGGGAAGGCTGTGAGAACAACTATGGTGTGGGCGTGAAAGTAATGCGACAACTTCCTTGAGGCCATCATCAGGGCCAATGCCAATTTCTCCAGTGGCAAGTACCTTGTTTCGGCTCCCAGCAATGTCTTGCTGACATAGTAGATGGGCAGGTGTTGGATTCCTTCTGCGCAGACCAACACTGCGCTAATTGCGTGCTGTGAAACTGCCAGGTACAAGAAGAGTTCTTCTCCAGGGATTGGGGTTACAAGTAGTGGTGGAGAAGACATGTACTCCTTCAAGCTTTCCAGAGCTCGATCGCATTCGTCGTCCCACTCAAACTTCGCCTTTAGAGCATGGAAGAATGGTCGTAGTCTGTCTGACGACCGACTTATGGACCGATTGAGCGCAGCGGCCATGCCGGTGAGATGTTGCACTTCTTTTACTGAGTTTGGTCTCTTCAAATCCTGAATTGCTTTGATCTGGGAGGGGTCTGCCTCTATTCCCTGGTTGGTCACCAGGAAGCCCAGGAATTTGCCAGATCCTACTTCGAATGCACACTTCGACGCGTTGAGGCGTAACTTATCCCACTTCTTCCGCCACTATCTCGGCGTGGTGGAGTGCCGATCTGCGGGTACGCTGAATGATTGGTCTGGCAGATGGGTGGACATTGAGTTGGTGACAGATGAAGTTGGGATCAATGCCTGGCATGTCGTATGGAGTCTAGGGAAACACTTCGATGTTAGAGGTCAAAAATTCCAAGACCTCCAACCTCTCGGTGCTGGACAACGATGAACCGAGCAAAAAGAATTTGTTCGGGTTCTTTTCGTCTATTCTTACTTTCACTAAGTCTTCCACCGCTTTCTGACTAGCCGCTTTGCCAATATCCGCGAACAGTTCATTACTCTCTGGTTCCTCCACCGAATGAACGTATCCTTTGGCAGCGCGGCTGCCATTCACTGTGACAAAGCATTGCTTGGACATAATCTTATCTCCGTAGACCTCCTCAATTACTCCGGCGTCGTTAGGGAACCGCATTACTTGGTGGTAGGAAGATGCTACCGAACGCATGGCATGCAACCATGTTCTGCCCAAGATGATGTTGTAAGTTGAAGGAACTTTTAACACCCAGAACTCTACTTGCTTTGTTACGCTTCCTGCTCTGACTGGAAGGATGATTGTGCCGACTGGCCATTCTGGCATTGAATTGAATCCAATCAGGGGAGATACGGCCGGTGCTAAGTCTTTGTCTTGCAGCTTCAGTTGTTTGAACGTCTCGTAGTACATTATTTCACATGAACTACCCTGGTCAATCAGAATCCGCTTGACGTCAAAATCCTTGACTCAGAGAGTGACAACCAGGGCATCATTGTGAGGGCAATATATCCTGTCCAAGTCTTTGTCTGAAAAAGACATGACGTTTGTGGCTTCTGTCTTCCCCTTTTTGATGATAGGTTGAGCGCTTAGTACCTCCCTTAAGTGCTCAGCCTTCTTGATCGACCCTTTGAGCTCGCATACGCGCTCAGGTTCGAAGACTCCATGTATCACATTGATTACGCCTTGGGGTGGGGCGTCGATTGGCATCCCATTGGGGTTATTGTGGTCCTGGGGGCCTGGTTGCGTCCCCCCTTCAATATATTTATCCAAGTGACCTGCCGCCACTAACTCTTCCAGGTGCTGTTTCAACGGCGTGCAATTTTCAGTGCGGTGCCCCTTTTCTTTATGGAAGGTACACCGTGATCTGTCGTCGTAATCCTTCTGAGCCTCGCCTAGCTTGGCTGGCCACTTAACGAAAGGCTCGTCTCTTATTTCACTCAGAATTCGGTAGATCAGTTTCTTGAAGACCGTGGTTATGGCAGTGCGGACTCTTGGCCATCTCTTATCCTGGTCTTCTTCGTTGTCTCGCCTGCCCCGCCCGTTCCTACTCGGACGGTTTACTGCATTGACCTTTGCTGAGGCCTTTTTCTCTGGCGTTGCGGCCGTGCTAGACTTTGTTTTAGCACGTGCGCCATCCTCTTCCACCCTGATGTGCTGGTGCACTCTTTCCATCAGGGCCTCCATGATAAGTGGTGGCGTCATGGTAATCGAGTCCCTTAGTCTGTTTCCGACTGGAAGTCCTCTTTTGTATTGTGTAATGGCTAGATTGGTGGGACAATCCCCAATCTGGTTGAACGTCTCCCAGTAACGACTGTTGTAGGATCGTAAGGTTTCCTTCTCACCCATGTCGATGGAGAGTAACTGGTCGATCTCCACCGGGGTTTTAGTGTTTGTTCGGAACCTTGTTACAAATGCTTCCGCCAATTGTGCCCAGGAGGCTATGCTGCCTTCTGGAAGTTTCTCAAACCAAGTCAAGCCTAGGTCTCCAAGGCTTGACGAGAAGAGGATGCACATCAAAGCCTCGTTTCGCCGATATACAGCCATGACCTGGCGAAAGTGGCTCAAGTGTGAGTAGGGGTCCGTCTTCCCCTCGTATGTAGTGAATTTGGGCTGAAGGAAGCCTGATGGTAGGGGCGCGTTCTCAATTGCTGGAACAAACGGTGAGGTCTGCAGCCTCGCCAATGCCTTGTCCGTTGGTTCGTAGGCAGGGCGTGGTATTGGCATTCCAACCTCGACGCTTCCATGCGTCCGAGGAGCCAACCGCTGTAAGGCAGAAATTCTATGTGGATCATGTACCCTGGCGCCTTCCCTGCATCGTGCCTTTTCTTCTAGCACGGTTCGTAGGTCGGACGATCTGGGTAACTCTGTCTGTCTAGATCTTGTTTGGTGCGTATGTGAAGGCCAATAAGTGCTCCCTTCCGTGTATGACCTCTCGGATCTCGTCCTTTCAGACCTGGGGTGACGAGTTCTGGAAGATCTAGGTTGAGTATCGCTTGTCCTGAGGCTTTTACTTTCTGCTTGTGAAGGCGTGGTGTTCCTACTACGATCTTCCGAGTGGCGAGGAGGCGTCTTGGTTGTGCGCCTCGCTCCTGTCGACACTTCTTTTCCCTTCATCTGGCGCTTTAGGGATTCCATATCCGCCGCCATCCGTCGTATTAATTCGTCTTGCTCCTTGACGCGTTCTTCCAAGGTTTGATCAATCCTCCGCCTTTGTCTTTCTGGACTCTGGGAGCGGGAGTGGTGAGGGCTGTCAGTCCGCTTTCTCTCCCTTGTATCCTCCTGGGATTCTGTCGTTGCTCCAAGTCCGCCATGGGGGGGATCAAAGGTAGTCCTTCGCGTCTCGCACCTCCTTGTGGTGTTTGTCCGTCGATGGCGGACTGTGACACATCTTCGTTGTGTGCCCATTGATTCTTCCTGAGGAAAAGCTTGATCAAAAGGTTGTTCTTGTCTGAGTTCCCACAGACGGCGCCAATTGTACGGAAAAGAAATACACCTTCTCGTATAATCCTGTTGATCAAGCCTGCACTCCTCCGTACGTCGTCGTACTGTAACCTGAAAACACAAACGTGAGCTGGCCGGCGGGTGTGTGCCGGAAACCTCTCCGATGCCTAAGTCAGCCAGCAAAATAAATAGGCAAAAGCTCTGTATATTCAGGAAACAAAGTTGTATTACCTCTCCATAGGTGATGTTTGTGAGCTTTTATAGGTTTCGAATGGCACAATCCTAGTAGGACTCTTTCTCCTCCATGTAGAGTCCTTCTAGGATTCATATTCCTGAAAGATCATGCTTATCCCTCAACACCCCCCCTCACTGCTTAAACCAAGTGAGATGGTTTTACTCCGGTTAGATGCCATACAACCGAAGTAACATTCCCTCGCCGGACTCCAATATGGCCGAAGTACACATCACTATGCTTAGCCGCAGAATATGCCGAACCAACCTCAATTCGGCTCTCTATTGTACAACCCATGGCATGGTTGGACCGAACTAATATCTTCTAACCGGTGTAACTCTAGGACCGGTCTAACTCTCAAGTATCTTTAGACCGGTCTATCTTCAACATGGACCGGACTAATTTCAAAGCCTCCACAAGACCGGAGTAACTTAAATCGCCATTTTACTTCGGTCCCTTGTATTGCGGCCCATGACGGCCTATTACTCAGCTCGGCCAATTTTGCATATAAATTGCCCTCTCAAGGAGGTTCAGCAGCATAGACCTTTTCCGTGGGCTTTTCCGGGAGATGAGGGTTAGGCGTGGTCTCGGGTGTGAGTGAGAAGAAGACCTGGTGGGAGTTGATTTGTGGCTGTGGTGGCAGTGGGTGTTGTGTCTTCAGCAGGGGGTGGTGATCTGTGGGTGTGGTGTCTTCGGCAGTGGGTGTTGAAGCATGGAGTCTTCCCGGCAGTGGGTGTTGCAGCAGCTTGGAGTTGGGGCTGGAGTCTTCCCAGCAAGGGTGTTGAAGCATGGAGTCTTCTCGGTGGTGGCTATGGAGTACTCTCGGCCGGTGTGGGCATGGGGAGTTGGGAGTTACAGCAGCTTAGGGGTGGCAGATGTGTGGGCTAGCGGCAGATGTGTGGGGCTTTGGGAGCTGTAGCTGCAGGTGGAGTGGGCCTTGGTAGAGGCGTGGGTGTTGATTAGATTTGGTGGGTTGATTAGATTAGATTTGATTTTGTGTGGGTGGTTGGGGCTGTTAGGGTGTTGTTTAGTTTATTTAATTTGTTTTTGGTGTTTTGGTGGGTAGATTATGTGGGGATTTTTGTAGTTTTATTTTTTAGTTAAGTTCTTCTTAACTTTGTTGTTTAAAAAATCGAGAGGCTTACGGGTTGGTTGTATGGATGCGAGTAGCAGTAGTAGGGGTATTTTTATACTTCCGAATCTCTTTCGATGCATGTCATCTTTTTTTACCTTTAATTTCATACTGTTAAATGAAATTTTTCTTTGCTGATCAAAAAAAAAATAATAATAATCTTACCTCGGCAATGATACCTACATATATATATATCTTGTGATGAAAAAATAGGTATTACTATACAAGTAAAAAAATTAGACCCAATTTTTAAATTTGATATGATAATCAATTAAGATATCAAAGGATGTAACACACTTTTTCATATCTTCTCTAAATATCAATCAATCATATCATTTATATATTATTGGGTTTAAAAAATAGACTTATATATTATTTTCTTATAAAAATAGTAAGAAATTTAATAATGTATAGGATTATCCTCCAAACTAAGGTTGTGTCTGACACTTAGGCTAGGTTTGGCATAACTTATATAATCCATCTTTTTATCTTTTTATCTTTTTTCCATCACATCACCTCTCTACTTTTCTGCACATCTTTTCGTAAAAAGACAAAAAGTGCACTTTTTTAGGACATCCGCAAACCAACCCTTAAATTTTGGTAAAAATTTGAAAAGGAAAGAGAAAGACAAAAGTTAAGTACAATGTGAATGAAATATAACTATATTTTATGTATATTTTACACATTTTCATTTTTTTTTTTTAAATCCCTTCCAAATTCATATTTCAGACCTAACATTATATGTTAAACATGTATAAAACTTTTTTATTCAACTACAAATTGACAAAAAGAAAAAATGAAAAAGAGAGAACAAACTACAAATTGAATGTATAAGATGATTTCCCATGCAAAATACGGCTTGAACATTTTTTGATATTAGAGTACACATGTAGTCGTTAATTTCAGGTGTGGACTTTACTTTACAAAGAATATATATGTCTCCACCACACATTAGTTTTATTCATTTTTTGGTTCCATTCCTGGTATATATGTCGGGTCCGTAGTCCTGTTCCAAATTGGGGATAGTTGATTGGCCATGTCGTTCTTAGATTATCAATGGTGTTCGAAATTCATTTCAAATAATATAAATTTAAAATTAGTGTGATATGAGTTTCATCTTAAATAATTGTGATTTATAAATGTAATTTTTTGAATGTTTTTTTAGATTTGTAATATTAATGTTAATAAAAATGAGTCAGTTGGAACTCTAAGAACACCTACTAATTTTTTTCCAGAGTTGGAGAACAGAGGCTTACATATTTGACCAAAAAAAAATTATATACAAAATTCACAAAAATGTGATTGTGATATTTAACACTGTAATATATAAGAGTTTCAGAAATTAAATTTTTTATTTCTAAAAATAAAAATTTATTACAAAAATATTTTGAGACCAATTCATTTCGGCACAACAATAGCTACCAAACGGTGTCGACAAAATAAAAACAGGACTTTTAGGGCAT